>BOSO01019991.1:0-23205 GCA_018403395.1 Gorsachius goisagi
GAAATGGGGGGGAAAGGCTCCATGAACAACTGCCACGGGGCTCGGCAACCCGAAATGGGGGGGAAAGGCTCCATGAACAACTGCCACGGGGCTCGGCAACCCGAAATGGGGGGGAAAGGCTCCATGAACTCCTGCCACGGGGCTCGGCAACCCGAAATGGGAGGGAAAGGCTCCATGAGCTCCTGCCACGGGGCTCGGCAACCCGAAATGGGGGGGAAAGGCTCCATGAACTCCTGCCACGGGGCTCGGCAACCCGAAATGGGGGGGAAAGGGTCCATGAACTCCTGCCACGGGGCTCGGCAACCCGAAATGGGGGCAGGAGCGGGGGCGAGGCTCGCTGCCGGGCAAGGCCACCCGAGGCCCGATGTTAGGCAGCGCTCAGCACCCGATCTCCGAGAAGCCCGCCTGGCTTTGGGCACAGCCCCGAGGCGCTTTCAAGGCGCTGAGTCCCCACCTCTCGCTGCTTCCGTTCCCCGCGGGCCGTTCTCAAACACCTTAAACCTCAAGAAATTCAACCAAAAGGCACGGTCCTGCCCGCTCCCGCCCCCCTCCCTTCAGGGCACGCTGCTCGCAGGCCCCGCACCGGAGCGGCCGCCTCACGCCGGGTGAAGCCGGGCGCTTTCGGGGGGCGGGGGGAAGGCCGGGGCCGGGCCTGGAAAGGCCCCAGTGCCGCCTCCCGCTGCCGGGGGGAGCGGCCTGCCCCTGGGTCTACCCTCGCTATCGCGATTTATCCCGACCCCCGCAACAGCGGGCCCGTGCTGAGGAGGCTCCGCCGCCGAGCCGGCACCCGGGAGGCGCCGAGCCGAGCCCTGCCCGGCCCGCACTCACCGTCTCCAGCGCGGCCTTCCTCTCGCCCTCCTCCGCCATGGCGGCCGGACTGCAGCTCCCGGCGGGGCCCGCAGCTCCCGGCGGCCCGCGCGGGGCCGCCCCTGCCGGAAGCGCGTCGCGGCGGCCCGGTGCCAGGAGCCCGGCGGGTGGCGGCGCCCTGCGAGCGCTCCCTCCTGCCGCGGCGGCCGGTGAGCGGCGGGGGCCGGATCTGTGGGGAGGCCGGGCCCTTCGGGATGAGCCGCCGGTCGCCCTCCAGTCAGCGGCTCTGGCTCCGGGGCCCCCCGGGGGCAGTAGGCCGCAGCGGGCCGGGACTGACTGACTGACTGACTGACTGACTGGGCCGGGGGGCTGGGCCCGCAAGGCCGGTAGCCGTCGCGGCGGGGGGAGCCGGGCACCGGCGGCGGCGCCTCCCTGCAAGGTGGAGGAGGCCGGCTGGGCCGCCCCGGCCGCAGGGTGGGCCCCGTCCCGGTGTTGGTGGCGGTCGGAGGCCTCGCTCGGTATCGGGGGGGGGGGGGGGACCCCCGGGGGTACCCCCCCCCCCCACCCGGGGTTGGGCGCTTGGGGAGCGGGTTGCTGGGGTCCGTGGTGGGGAAAGGGCCGCAGGTGGCTGCGGGCGACCCCGGAGCGTCGCGTTGGTAGGGAGCAAAGGCTCGCCTGGATTTTGGAGGCTGGAAAGCCAGAAATAATTGCGGTGACGCTCGCAGGGGGTGCTGTAAGTAAGCGTGCGTTGGGGTGTGCGGGTTGCCTCCCTAGGGAGCTGCTTCTTCAGTAGCTGCCATATTCGGTTTCTTTACCATGCCCCCCCCCCCCCCTTTTAAAAGGTGTTCCGCTGCCTTCCAGAAAGGTTATGGGCCTGGAGGAGAAACTGGATTAATCTTACCGAGCGATGTGTTTCTGTAACGATGAAGCGGAGGTACCTGAAGCGAGCCACCGCGCAGGCAGGGGGCAAAGCTGAACTTCTGTTGGGTTGGTGCATGGATGTCGCGCTTCGTGGGCTCAAAACGAACAAATAAATGTCAGGGTTTAACGCTGGGCTATCAAGAAATAACAACTGGCAGGTGCCAGGGAAGGGTTAAAAGGAAGTCTGGGCTACTTTGCGCCAAAGTAACCGTATTTAAACCATCTTCTTATTGCAGTCAGGCCGTTTGCAGCTTGCAGGGTTGCAACACCTACACTTGTTTCATGTTTAAAGGCAGTAGTAACGCGATGCCCCTTGCTTTTCTGTACAGGGGATTTCTGGAAATGTTGCTGCTTGTAACCTCCTGCATCCCTTCTTGGCACCGAGGCTGTGAATCTTCTGGTCAGGGTGAAGAACTGATGAGTCCCCCTTGGCTGGCAGGGGTGGTGCTGCTGGTAGAGGATGGGTGCAGTTTTCTGGGTTCACCTCTTGCCCCAGCTGGCTTAACTGCCGTCCCGTGGTTTATTCTAGATCCTCAGTGAGGTCAGAGCAACGAACGAGGCGTTTGGTGTCTTGCTTGCAAACAATAAATCATCCCTGCCCAAGTTCTAAACCTCGCGTTGAAGGCTGAACCCGTGTTTCTGACGCTCTTTAGGATGCTGCAGGTTTTTCTGTGCCCATCAAGTGCCGCGAGGGGCCTTCTGGACAGCAGGATGCTGCGTCTTGCAGCGTGACTTGCAATGTGTAAATAGGCATTGCGATACAAATGCAATACTCGAGTCGCCTTTGGGATTTGTCTCCATTAGCTGCCAAGCACTCCTGGCACTGCCAGAGGAGCTCCTTGGATCCGCGGTGCTTTCTGGGTGGCTGGGGACTGCAGCCTTTTTCCCTTTTCCCTCCTGATTTAGAGCCCTCCTGTGCAAGGCCTCCCTGATACCTCAAAGTGAGTTTTTCTTTTAGGAAGGTTTGGTCTTGGCTACTTCCAGCCATTCAATATTGTAAGTATAGGCAGAAAACAGTTGTGATCTCTGGGTTATACAGGAGGGTTGATTTTAGTGGATGCAGTTCCTGCCTCTTGCAGCTTCTGAGGAGAGATGTTCTCTAGCAGCTCAAGAGATTTGTATTGCTAACAAAAGTGATAGAGAAGTTTTACAGGGCTGCATGAGACGCTGCTTATCAAGAGAAATATGCTCCTTGTTAATCTGCTTTACTTCATTTAATCCATCCTGCTGAAAGCCGGGGGCCGTGGCCGTTGTCTCCTCAGTCCGGCTGAGGACTGTGAATCCAGCGAGGTGGTTTCCTTGCCGCAGGACTCCGGGATCCCACGGTGTCAGCGAGTGCCACCTCACCCACGGTACTGCTGAGCTCTCGCCTCGCTAATGCCAGTCCTGCAAATATCCAATATTAAAAGAAGGGAGACTTTCAGAAGTTGTCTAAATCACTTTATAATCCTCACTTTGAGCCTGGAGGAGTTCTGCTCTGGGAATTAAGGGGTGGCTCTGCTGCTGTGGGCTCTCCAGCTCCGAGGTTAGTCGCTCACTGCCTTGTAGGCTGCTGGTCTGCCACAGTCTGTGTGGCAGGGAGAGGGTTTGTGGATGTTTGGTTTTTTTTCTTTTACTACTGCTCCTTTATATTGGTTCTGTTCCTTGAGTGACTGCAACGTGAAGAGATTGGTTTCTTGATACTCGGCAGTCACCTGATTGCTCAAGAGGCTTAGTGGTGTTTGTTTATTCCTGGCTGTGACCTGGCGGTGTACCGTGCACCGACACCGCTCTGGTTCAGTTGCTGGACTGGCCAAAACGCTGCAGGTGACGGTGTCTTGGTGGATCTGAAGGGACGCGATTGTATAATCAATTCCTTTTGGTTTCGTTGGTGTTGCTGCCCATCAGTGTGCTGTAGTAACTGCTCACAAGTTCTTTGACTTGTGCTGCTTGTTCCTCGTTAGGGAAATGAGGGTTGGTGGCACCTGAAGAGATCAGGCATTGAGTGAGTAGAAAACAGAATAAAGTGCAGTTTGTGTAATTTGCATCTTTTTGGCTAAATTAGTCAAAGCTAAGGTGTAGGATAGGGGATGAGTCTAAGCTTGTAGAGAATCACTTGTGAAGGGCTGGGCAGTCAGAACTTTTTTTTTTTTTTTTTTTTTTTTTTTGCTACAGGCATTAGGTTTTTGCTGGGAAAATGTTTGTGCTCTCTGCCACCTCGTCAGACAGGAGCAAGGTGCTGCCTCTCCAGTCAGGCGAAACTGGGAGCACTTGCATGGCAGTTAATCATTTCTTTGTGCCCGATCAGAATCAGCTGTGTGGCTGCCCATGTCTCTGGTGTGATAAGCATTTAACTTGAGTTACCCAAGGCTTAGTTTTGCTTTATCTGTGTCGATAAACGTGCCGGGTCTGTGTTTTTTCTTGGCTTCTCTTCTGCTTCAGCTCCTTCAGGTAGTGGCTCCTGCAGGGAGGTTCCAAGGAGTTACCCATTCCTTTATGTTTTAGCCCTGAGGAATCCCCACTTCTGCTCAATGCCAAATACTCCCAAATTAAATGATCTTGGGGGCATCAGGCTAAAGCTTTTGGTCTCTTCAGGGCTGTGGAGGGTGGACTTGTGATTAGTAACTCGCTCAGCTTGTGTTTAACTAGAGGTAGGTGGGTCTTGGCCTTGGGAACTACAGCCTTGCTTTGTGGCCCTCAGGCTTCCATGGCTGTAGCACTGTGCTTTGAAGAGGTGAGGGCAGCTTTTTAAGGCCAGAGGCCCCAAAAGATCACTGGACTCTATGGGTACTTTTTCTCCTCTGATGCAATCAACACGTGGTCGATGCAGCAATTTAAGGCTGGCTTAAAAAAAAAAAAAAAACTCTGCTAAGTTGGCCACGTAAGTCTTCTGTGGCAGGATGTTGGGGAACTGGGTGCTGGGAGCATCCCAAAATGGGGTTTGTGCATGCAGGCTGTGTGCATGCAGGTTGACCAGTCTGTGGGCTCTTCTAGATACAGCTTTCTGGAAGGAAGTTTAGATTTTCTGTAGTGGGGCAGCTCTAAAATGCTCTCGGCAAGATGGGATCTGGCAGGCTGGTTCAGTGATGCTGGGAGGAAAAGGTTGTGGTTGGGCTTCTAAGAGGCTTTGCAAATGACTTGGCTCCCCGCTTGTCATGTGATGTTCTTGGTGGTTCCAGTGTTGCAAGAGATGATAGGATGCCTTGGAAGCATGTTTTTCAACTCCTGTAAGGCACTTGCTCTAAACGGGGAGCGCTGGGACTTTGTAGGCCTTTGTATAAATCAAAATTGTTCCTGTATGTGAAGAGCAGCGTGAGGAGCAAGAGCTGCCCTAAAGCTCCGGTACCGTGAGAGTCCTAACCTTGACCAGGGCTGGACCATGGCTCTGACTTGGCAGGCCACCCGCTTTGCAGCTTGAAGATACTGGCTGCTCTTCATAGTATTTCTCCCTGGAAAAAAAAAAAAAATCCTGAACTTCTGTGGAGTGAGTGATTCAGTGTTATGAATGTCAATCCATATCATTTCTTGTCACCTCCTTTCTGAACTCACGTGAGCTCTCTTCCTCCACAACAACACGTGGGAGGGAGCTTCAGTAGATGCCTTGTGTGCAGAACTACTTCCTTGTGCTGGAACCTGGTCTTGAATGTTTCATTTTTGTCTTACAGATAGCGAGCAATCACGGCTTTCTTCTCTGCTGTGTGTTCTTTTCCCTTGGGCATCTTTGAGTTGAGGAATTCCCTTAGAAAGCGTGTAAGAGGAAAAACTGTTACCCTTGCTTTGCTGTGTTTTGTAACTTCTGGAATCATCCTCAGGTGGATGTTGACACTGCTTAATTGATCATGATAAGCACCACCTGTACTTATGTTTAACGATCATCTCCACTTAGATATAAAAGAATTTGGGTTTTTTTTCTGTAATGCTGACAGGCTTGATGTTGGAGGGCAGTTGTGAAGCCTGCAAGCCAGCATACCTGTGACTGGGGGGGGGCAACAGAAGCAAAGCTAGCTCTTTGTCACCTCCTTGTACCGATAGTTTTAAACGAGCTGGAGTTTGCTTGCTTTACTCTGGAAGGAAGGGGGACAAGGCAGGGGAATCACTGTCTGCAAACCCCAATTCCCTCACCAGTAGCGAAAGGGGGTCTGCTAGCGTGGGCACTCCTCACGTTCCTTCTTCCTAACAGATTTTGTGCGAGCATGTCAGCTGGATGTAAATCCTCTCGCTTAAATCCCTGGGCCATGTCTGGGTGAGGTTGGCATCTAGGTGGGAGTGGTGGGTGGGAGACAAGGCGTGCACGGTGAGTGAGGACAAGGGAAGCTGCCATCTCAAGAAGAGCAGGTCAACGCAACAAGTTGCCTTTGTTCTGAAAACAGGTCTTGCTCTGAGACGGGGTAGACGAGAAGTGAGCCATGCAAAGCAGTGCAAGGGGCTTCCCCCGTGCCCTTGTAGAAGTGAAGGGGCACGTACGTGAGTTGGAGAGTGCCAGATTTTGGCCAGGAGGAAATGAAAGCAGCAAATGGGTTTGGGGGAGCTGCTGCTGCTGAGTGCTCTGCCCTCCCCCTGCAGTTATCGAGGCCCTTTTGTTGTGCCACTAGGCAGGAGGAGCAAAGGAGAACAGTTTCTCTGGGAGCTTGGTGTGAGGCTTTGGCTGGCGGGTTCTCCCTTCCCCATTACCTGCACTATGAACTCTCTTGGGCTGTCTAGAGCGCGCTTGGCTGGGTGCTCCGCTCCAAAGCAATATCCTTCGAGACCTCTTACTCTTCTGCTTCCCACTCTGCTTGCCATGGCCCCTCGTCAAACTCCTCCTTTGCCTTCTGTTCCTTTCGGCAGTGCTGGCTCTGAACACCTTGGTGCTCCCAGGTGGTTGTAGCTTAGCCGTGGAGTCTAGTCTCTAAATAAATCCACAAGTTTATTCTTCTTCCCCTCTGACATTGAGCTCTTAAACCTGTGGGGGGTTTGGGAGATTACCTGATTGTTGCTGGCCAAGCCTGAATCTGTCAAGCTCAGACTGACAAAGTCAGCCCCGATGCGGTGGGGTGGTGATTGTACCTCAGCTTCGTGGCCTTGTAAACAGCTCTGCATTTCTCCACCACCTCTTCCACCGTTGCTGTGATCATTTGTGCATCAGTTCACATGAAAGCATAAGCTCTTCAGGGCAGATCTGTCTGCTCGGCGCTCGGTAGGACCAACCCCTGATGCAGAAGAGATCAATAGGTCGCTTCAGTCAGTGCCAGAGGGGTGGAGAGTCCGTTTGGGCACAGCCTACGCTCAGTCTTTCTGCCTGTGGTCTTCATCTCCTGAAGCTAAACCACTGCTGCTCCGCTCTTGTACCTCTTTCTAGAAAGGTCTCCGAGCTACTCGGTTGCATTGAAATAGGTGTGTGATCTTTCCAGCCAGAATGCAGATGTTTCTAGACGCAAAACGAGGCAGGCGATACGAGGGCAGTCAAGTGCAAAGTGGAAAATAAGATTTTTTGGGTTTCGCAGGGTCAAAAGTCATCCTAAGTCTTTCCTAAGCAGAAAAGAGGCTTATGGATGGACTGGATCGGCCGAGCAGATGTCACAGTGGTGCTCTGACATGTGGTTTCACACGTTAAATCTTGGGTCTGTCGGAGGATTAATGTGATGATACTTGAGCTGATTAAGTGTGTCCCTTTACATGACAGCAGGCGTGTTTTTCCAACTCCAGAGACTTCACAGAAGTGTGGCCCTCCGAGGCTTGCACGCTGCGACCTGTGCAGTTCGACACATGTGCAAGAACATTGGCTTGTAGAAATGGTGTGATGCTGAGGATAATCAATCCGCAAATGCGCTGTCTGGCTTTGAGAAGTGCAGATGATGTGGTTTTACAGCAGCCTCGGGACAACATAAGCTCAGCAAGCATCTCTAGACCAATAAAAGGGGATGTTTATGGTGTGGCTCCAAGCGAACCGGCAGTTTTTCTACTTCAGTTTGATAGCAATCAAAGCCCAAGGCCTCACCCCTCAGACAGTCATGTGTTTAGGGATGGTGGGCTTGGTCTGTATAATGAGCTGCTGTTGACAGTGCTGCCAGAGTTACTTCCTTTCAGAACTGGAGCTTGCTGGCTGCAGGCAGTTTTTTTTCAATAACAAGCAAGAAAAAAACTCAAGGGTCAGTTGAAGAGAGGAAAAAAAAAAAAAAGTCCTAATCGCTAGAAATCTGGGTGGAAACAAGGCAGGCAACATTTGTTCTGGGATCCCTGGCTGTAGGAACACCATGCAATAAGAAAAAACCTTCTAGAGGTTATTGTAGCCTTGGTGTCGTTACGAACAGAACCTAAAAGGGGAAATGAGAGCAGCTTTCTCATAATGGTACCCTGTCGAAGTACTGAACAAGCGTATGCCTCCCTCCCGCTGTGCTGAGGGCTGACAGAATGCTGTTCAGATGATGCTTTCTCTGCCAAAGGAGTCTAATTCTTGCAGTGTTTTTACTTCCAGGTAGCGTGAAGTCATGGCTATCCTGTTCGCTGTCGTGGCAAGGGGCACGACCATCCTTGCCAAACATGCCTGGTGCGGAGGAAACTTCCTGGAGGTGACAGAGCAGATCCTGGCGAAAATACCATCTGAAAACAACAAACTGACCTATTCACATGGGAAGTGAGTAATGTTTCTCTTCTGGGTTTGGGAGGAGAGACTAATGAACGTGCACGAGGATAGGAATAGATGGAGCGAAGCCAAGCTCCTATTTGGACGCGTTAGTGGCTGGTTGAACGTGCGGGGTCAGCTCAATAGCTGCTCTCTTTCCCCAGAACTTTGCAGCATAACCAGGATTTGAATTTAGCTGAAGCAATAAGTACCAAGGCAGTTGATACAAAATCAAGTTTTCTATTTTTGTACAACTCCGAAGTGAGTTGGAGGGCGCTCAGCTGCGGATATCAGACTGTTGGAGTCTTTGGTATTTGGCTTGTGGAGGCTTTTGCTGGCTTTTCTGAGGCTTGGACATGGCTTTCGGTAAAAATGTCGCCCTTCTCAGATTGCTTGTGGACCCTAGTTGCTTTAAGTCGTGCTGGCAGATGTTGCAGAGCCGCCCTGAGCTACCACAAATCCAGTCTGTGGGGCGGAAGGATTTTTTCCAGGCTTGTACAGATCTCTGAACAGCCCTTGGTCAGTGCTGGTAGAATGGAGGGATTAGATGTGACATCACCTGCGCTGCCTTATTGCATGCGTAAAGTAGAGAAGTCAATGTGCTGGTGTGCAAACTAAAGAAAGAATTGTGGAGAAAGCAAATTTAGAAGCATTGGATCCCGCTTCGGCTCTGTCTTTGGAATTGGCAGCGTGGCTGGATGCTCAGTGTTGCCCAAGCTGTTGCATTAAAGCTGTTCTGGCTGCCCAAGGATGCAAGAGGTAAGAATTGGGGCAGTTGAATTGGGGTTTTTTTTTCCTATTGTAATTTTAAGGCTACAGTTATTTTCTTTTGTTTTGACTTTGCCTTGAGTGCTGTTCGGCCAACTACAAAGTGGAGTTTTAGGAGAGCCGTAGTGCATTTTTATAGATGGAAACTTGAATCGTGGTAGAGATTGGTTTGCTCTTTGCTGGGGAGCGCTGAGAGATGGGTAACTAAAGCATCTACGCTTGCAAAGCATGCTGCCGAGTGTACGGTCTTCGCTGTTTCCTTAATGAGGATTTAACAAACGTGGCAGCAGATCTCTGCAGTTTGTGGTTGTTCTGCTTTGCGTTGTGCTATTAAAACACACAGGTGCCGTTCTGCGGCTCTGGGCACCGAGCTTAGCATCAGAGCATCTCCTCTGCTACAGTCAGTCTCTTCTGACAGGTCTTACGTTGGCTTCTTTCCTGTGATTTGGACAACCACCTCTGCAGCCAGACCCTGCCAACCCTACCTTCCCTCTAGGAGAGGGGAAGGAAGAGTTCCCAGCCATCTGTTTGGGGGGATCGAATATTGCCACACACACATGCTTGGAGCTGGTAACTTCTTTCTGCTGTCAAAAAGCAAGGGGTTTGGTTTGTAGAGATACTGAATAGCCTCTTTTTTTTTTTCCTTGACCATGGTAACTGAGTACAACATGAAAGCTGTGAAGCTGAGTGAGCACAAGGAGTTGTAATTCTTCTGTCTGTAGGGTTTCAGGGATCCTTCTGCCTTGCCAGGTCCCAGCCTGTAAGCTAGAAAACTGCCTGGTTATCTGTCTTGGATCATTTCTCTTATGAAACAGGAAAAACCTGAGTCTCTTTTAACTTTGTTTGAACTTAAACTCAGGAGTTCTTGTTTTTAAGAAGAACTTGTGGGTCTTCTATATAATCTCCAAGGAAAAGCAGCCCTCTTGCATCAGGAGTTCTTGGGGTTATTCTGTCCCTGCTGTTAAGGTTCTTCTTACAGGTCACTGGGGAGCCTACAAGGCAGTGCCAGAGAAATTTTGCCTTTCTCCTTCCAGGAAGGAGGGGCAATAGTTGCAGATATGCAGGGATTATTTTTTTTTTTTTAATGAGAACAGGCCTTCAGGGCAGTAAACTACTTCTAGCCCACCCCTAAAGCTTATTTCGGTGTTGTCTTATTTAGATACTACAAAACCTGAGTCTGAAAGCTGCCGAGCTGTGCGAGGCGACTGCTGCGCAGCACGGGCATTAACCCGCTGCTGTTCTGGAGTTTGTAAGAGGGTCCACATGCTCACTGGGGAAACTTTTGGGAATCACAGAATGTCAAAGCGAAAGGACACACAGAGTTTGTAAAGAAAAGAATTAAAAAGAAGTATTCCTGTGGTCTTTTTGTAACTCTGCTTCTATTTTGTCCTGCTGTGCTCATCAGAATACATCACCTGCTGGAGCGTCAAATGGTGGTGAGGGGGAAATGCAATAAAAATCAACAGCCTAAAGCCAGTGAGTTGAACTAGAACGCTCTGATCGGTTCTGGGTTGGGTTTAGTTGTGTACAGGCTAAGGTTTTTTTCTCCTGGTGGGCCTAAAATAATGGCTTGGCTTAATTTTGGTAGGAAAATACTGCTTTGAACTGGTTTGCGCTGTTTGTTCAGGGTAGTGAGGGTTATGTTTAACGCCTGCGTTGGCTTGGTACATTCTTACACGAATAGTTAACCTAGCCACATGGCTCCAGTCTATTTAGCTTGATTATTATTCTATCGAATTCGTTTTCTGCTGTGGTTGCTTTTGTCTCTTAGCCTTTGCAATGAAAACCAAAGGCGGCGTAACCCAGTGGTCATGCAAACAAGGCTAAAGCAGCGAGTCGCTGTACCAGTGAGGGTCACTAAAACATTGGCTTGCTGGTCACTCCCAGTTAACAGCAGCTCTTGGCACACGTGAACTGGTGTGTGGATGCTTGTATGTACATTGGTTAGGGTCAGGCACAAATCTTACCCTGGGGTATCCTGCCAAGGCTTGGTTTTTACAAGTAAGCAGCTGGAAGAACACGGAGCTGAAGTTGGTTGGCAACCAGATGTCCCACAAAGCTACTGCTAAGCGTGGAGCGCTGCGGAGGGTGCGAGGCCAGCAATTCTTTAACACGTAGGTGGTTTCTAATTCAGTGTGGCTTATAGGAATGGAGACACTTACCTCAAAGGTGGCTGGGATCTGTTGGCATCTGTGTGATTTCCTATAGAGTAACTGGAATTTGCTCTTCTACTTCTCCAGCCCTTGAAGGCCCTGCAAGCAGTGGTGTCTTCTAGAAGATTAGTCCTGTGGCAGCTCCAAATGACCCTCTTTTCCTTTTTTTTTCTTCTCTGCAGTTATCTGTTCCATTACATCTGCCAAGACAGGATTATATACCTCTGCATCACAGATGATGTAAGTGTTTTGGTTACAGCTATTGCACAGACAGGCTTTTTGCAGGTTTTGGCCTTTTTTGTATCTGTATGTCAACGAAAATCAATAGTGGGTGCTAAGCTGAGGTGCCTTTTTTTCCCATTAGAGCTACTGCTTGCATTCCCGTTCACATCAGTTACAGCTTTGAGGTCTGAGCCTGGAACTCAGTGCATGTGAATAGGTGGTTTTGAGGTTAAGTTCTCGGTTTTGCCTGGTTTCTCTCTTAGCAGTAGATCCGAGATGTAGAGGCTAGCCTCAAATTGTCAGTGAAATATCCATAATACTCCTCAATTCTGGAAGCATTGAAGCAAAAACTTCTCCCTTGCTGGACAAAGGTACCAGGCACAAAATTAGAACTATGGGTACTGCAGTGAAGTCTGCTGAGACTGAAACCTGGCTGCTACTTGAACCCCAGGCCAACTGGTCAAACCCCGTGGTGTTAGGTGCAGCATGCCTGTTAAGAGCTGACAATTACTGTTTCTCTGCAACCGGTTACGTGCCCCGTACGCTTCATTATTCCTGACTTGACACAGCTCTGGATGTGGTCTGCTCTCTTCCTTCCAGGACTTTGAACGATCCAGAGCCTTCAACTTCCTGAATGAAATCAAGAAGAGGTTTCAGACCACGTATGGCTCGAGAGCACAGACAGCCCTTCCCTATGCAATGAACAGCGAGTTCTCAAGTGTCTTAGCTGCGCAGCTGGTGAGATATGTTGCTAAATGGGATTTTTTTTTCCCTCACAAGCCAAACTTCTCCCCGGAAATCCTCCTTGTATTTTCTCGCTCTGAAGTGAAGCGCCATGCTGAGTCTGGGTGTAAAGCCAGGGGAGCTGGCTCTTCTCCCCACGCTTCCCCTGCAGCTGGGCTGCTTCACTGCTTTGGTGGGAAAAATGGGTTGGGGTTAACAGCAATGCGATAACTGTTTGTTCTGGGTCGCTGCACTGGAGATTAGGTCTTAATGGTAACATTTGAAATGTCAAACCTAGTTCCAGCTGACCACCTAGCGCAAGCTGACCTCACTGACTGTCACTAAGAGCACAGCAAACTCCGTTTCTCAGAACTGGAGTATCTCGTAGACCCTAACTGCCTCTCACTTCTCTCCTTCTTACTTCACGGTCGTTTCAGTAGCACGCTGCTGGAGTGTGACAGGGTATTTGCTTATGGTATCGCATCCTTTTCAGGAGGAAAGAAAACTGGACTTGGTCAAGTGCTGTGTACAGAACCATGGTAGACTCTCCAGTTAGCTCGCACAGAGGCTCCAAGGATTTCCATTCCCAAGATAGGTAGGCAGTTAAAAGAGCAGGATAAATAACTTGTGAAAGGGCCTACATTCTCTGAGCTGAGATTTGCCTTGGACCCTTCCCAAAATTAAAAGTGTGAGGGTTATTACAAGAGTGAGGGGAATATCTGTATCGCCCTCCACTTGCGCTTTGCAGCTGAGGCTGTAGTGGTTTAGGACGATGCTGGATTCCAAGTCTGGGGACCGTAGACACTGCAGTCTTTGCAAGTTTGCTGGAATAATTGCAGTCTGGAAGGAAGATGAAGCCCGTGTCAGTGGGGTCTATGCAGGCACTGAACAGCAACGTGGGGAGGGTGTGGGACAGAGCCTTGGTGCGGCCGTCGGGGCGCTGCCTGCGGCGTGAGGTGTCTTCCTGCCCACTGCTGTAGTGCTTACCTGGTACTGGCACAACTCGGTGTCCTGGCACCCCTCTCCTGCCCTGTGAGAAGGGAGCAGTCTGGCCCAGCTTTCCTGCTGGCAGCATGGCACGTTGCTCTCGGTTGCTGACACCGGCCGGCGCCGCTGTCCTGTGGTGCTGTGGCCTGTGCTGGGCGATGTCACCAGCCCTGCTGGCAGCTCGGCTAAAGCTGAGTTCTGAACGTTGTCGTTTGGGCACATACACAACACTGTCAATCTCCTTTTTAAGAAATTTCCAGGTTTCCAAGGACTCTATTCCGGCTACTCTGGGTCTGTTCTTGGACTCCTGAAGGGAAAGGTTGGGCTGGAATCCACTTCCCTCGCGGGGAACAGAGAAGTTACGTGCTTACCGCAGGAATCTGATCCAGCCTCAATGCTACCGTCCCATTTTCACAAAAGTGGTTTGCTTGCTGAGTGTTGTGTTTGAGGCATGGCAAAGCCTGCAGGTGCCAGACAGGAGAGATTTGAAACAGTCGTATTGCTTTATGTAGGTGATGCACAGCAGTATAGGGGTAGAGCTTCGGAAGTATTTAAGTGCGCCG
Source organism: Gorsachius goisagi (assembly GCA_018403395.1). NCBI lineage: Eukaryota > Metazoa > Chordata > Aves > Pelecaniformes > Ardeidae > Gorsachius > Gorsachius goisagi. The sequence goes on from BOSO01019991.1 coordinate 13,725, forward strand.
CGTTTGCATTTCCATTCAGCCCTCTATAGAATGAGATGCATTTCCCGGGGCGCTTTTTCTTAATGCAGTGTTGACTTGATGTGTAACCTGGGTCTGCAAGCAATACCCTGCCCTGCTTCAGTGGGGCTTCTTCGTGGGGGAGAGGAGGAGAAAAAGCAGGGAGCAGTTGCTCTGGGTGTGGGATTGGGCTGCTCTTCAAATGGGAGCTGTTGGTGTAGTTGGGAAGGTTGCAGTTTGCACTTCTCCCTGTGTTGGGTCTGCGGCTTCCAGCACCTGCAGAGAAAACGGGCCTGGGGGTGGCACGGGCCTGCTGCTAGGTGTGACGTCAAATTAAATGAGCAAAGTCTGATGGAAAACAGAGAAGGGATAAGTAACTGCCCTGTGACTCATATGATCGATAGCCGTCTTAGTGCCCAAAACCTCAGGCTATATGGTCTATGAGGAAAGTGTTTTGATCTTCTCTTGAAGACTCTTAAGAGTCCTTAACTGACTACAGACAACTTTATAACCTCAGCAATGTTGGCTTGAGGTTGGTTTTGGGGGTTTTTTGACACCTCCCTTGAATTAAAGATAAGATGTCCTTGGAATACTGACTTTTGGAGCTTGTATGCAGCCTGTATCTGGGCAACTACAGCTGGTGCTGTGCACGTGGTGTGGGATGTTCTCGATGTGCTCTGCTGGGGCTGGTGAGCATGGTAGCGCCGCTGCTGTTCTCCATGAAGGGCTTGGCTTTTTTCCTGCTGATCTACTGGAAGTGCCAGGTTTGGTGATGTTACAGGAGCAGGAGGAGAGGTCCTTCGCTGGTGACCTGTAAGCAGAGCTCTTATCTGTAAGTGTAGGAGCCAGACAAGTTCTGTAGCACTCTCCAGCAGTAATACCTGCAGGTTGAGGTGCAGGGGGGAGCCAGGGCTCTGTGGTGGGTGAAGGATAAGCGAGGATTTGCACTTGTGTGGTCGCTGCCTGAAGTTTGTATTGGAGTTTGAAAGGAGCTGTTTGTGTTGGTGCCCTCGGTGAGCAGCGGAGGGGATTTGGGGCACGTAGAGCTCCACACAGTTCACTGCAGAAACTCTTCTGTGGCTTATACAGCAGATAGGAAGCAATGAGTAATAACGCCAGGGTGGCTCCAGAAGGGCCCAATGTGTTGCGCATGATAAATTAGATTAACTTCCTATGTCTGATAGGACCGAGTTTTTTCTCCTCCGCCAAGCGTTGATATGTGGAGCCTGAAACTATATGAAGTGATGACTCATCAGATTGAGCTCTTCATGGCTGGAATACACTTAATGAATTGCTTTATCGGGAGAGCCAGGCGGTCTTGGGAGCCATGGTGGTGATAATCCTCTAAAAACCCCAGCCTTCCATTTCTCTGAAGTACGAGAGGAGCTGCCTACCTTAGCCTTTGCATATTGATAGCAATTCAGGCATCTGCTAATAGCAGTTAAGCGATGACAGAAAGCTCTTCCCTCAAAATGGCTCTAAAATTTGCTGAGATGAGAGCCCTACGGGCCAAACATTGCATGCAACGCGAGAGCAGGACTGTCCTCCAGGTGATTCCTGTACCTTACAGAGTTTAAGTAGCGTGAGGCTGAGGGTGGAGGAGGAGATCACGCCACAACTCAAGTGTGGCACACGGATAATACTGCAAAGGGAGCTGCACTTCCAGGAAAACCAGTGACCAGCTTTGATAGCACGCCCGTTCCGCACCTTCGACAAGGCTAACCTCGGAGGAGAAGGTTCAAAGGAGCCATTGCGGTCAGTGCTATAACCATTAATTACGACCCAAGCATGTGAATGCTGTTAGTGTTGGAGCCTCCTGCTTCCCCCATTGTCAGAAATGGGTGCAAACCCAACGCTTTTAGGAAAACTGGGGTTTCAGCAGCCAGGTGGGTGGTCATGAAGTAGAGCAGTTGTGAACCAGCCCTGGCCTCTGCTGTCAGTCTCCTTTGATGTCGATCTCCTCCGATAAAAGCAGAGGTGCTTCGGGAAGGCCTTCAATGGCTGCAGGTTCAGAGGAGAGCAAGAGTTTTGCCATAGAGACCCGTTTCTCTGGGTGAAGGTGACTTACAGGGAGCAGGGCAATAGGAGCTGTGGCTGGCAGTGCTTGACTGCAAAGGACCTGTGATGAGAGCAGGGACTTAAAATCAATCCAGGGATAGCAGCACTTGGTTATCCAATGCTGGCTTCACCTCAGTTTCCCTCCTTTGATTCCGCAAATGCTCACTCCTTTTAACTTGCGGGTGTTGCTAGTGCTTCCCTCGCCTGCCAGCCCGCGCCGTGCGGTCGCCACAGTCCCACTCGTCATCCCCAAACCTGAAGGACAGTCTTTGAGTGAAGTCCCCATCACTTCTGAAGAATGAAAGGGGAGAGGGGTGATGGGAATGGTGCACAGGTTAGCACCACGTCATGGGTTTTGGCTTTCTTCTGTGAGGCCGTGGACCGGAGCGTGCTCCTGCAGGTACCCGGCAGGCTGGTGGGCGAGCTTGCTCCGTAGAGGCGCTGAGCACGCCGCTGGGGTATCGGGGGCACGCCTCTTCACTTGCTGTAATACACCAGAGGGATTCAGGATCAGCAAAGCTGTCGGCAAATGCCAGACTGCAGCTAGGAGGTGGCGTGTGAAATCCTCCTGGGTGGGTCTGGTACACGGCAGGCTGGCTCCTGGCTCCTTGTGTTGGGACGAGCAGTTTGGCAACCCAAGCTGGCCGCCTTCAGCATCTCCTGGTGTGGTGTTTCCAGTTTGCAGGCCCTCCTCACCTTTGCTGGAACTCCTTCTGGTGCTCACCTGCGTGCTGCCTTGCTTGTGAAATTGCAGGGCTCTCCTGATGTGTTCCAGAGAAAAGTAGAGACGGTTGTGCAAGCGTGTTGCCTTCAGAAATTATGCGTGGGAGCGGGACCACTGGTAGCAGCCCAGGCATTTAGTGAGCCGTATCTTGCAGATTCTTCTCTTAACTTCCCTTCCTTGCTGCCAGTTGCTTAGGCTTCCAAAGGGGGCTGTTATTTCTGGGCACTCGGGAAGTTGCAGGCACTCGGCTGCCTTGCAGCTCCCGCGGTGCAGGAGCAGATGGGCCCGTGCGATCTGTAAGTGGCTGAGAAAGTCAGAGTTTGCTCTACTACCCACTTAAAAATGTCTCTGGGAATTTGAAATCTCATGTTTATGACTCTGCTGTTCTGTAGTGACCAGGAGTTTGCATTTTTTTTTTTTTTTTTTTTTTTTTTTGTCTTAAGGAACTGAAGCGCGACGTCGAAGGTCCCCGCTTTCACTGACTGTTCATTTGTTACAGAAATACCACTCGGAGAGCAAGGGCACTGACCAGGTGGCAGAGACGCAAGCTCAGATTGATGAACTGAAAGGAATCATGGTTCGAAACATAGGTACCTGGCTTCCCCCGGCGCCACGCGTGCAGAGCTCCTCCGGGCCAGAAGGGCAGTCCCGCGGGGAGAGTTACCGAGAGCGAAGCTGATGGTGGGGTGGCCTCTTCTCGACAGAATGAGCTGCTGAAGAAGGGGCTGGAGGAGCTCCGAGTTGGCAAGCTGTTACCGGCATTGAGCTCGGCTGAGGGTGGCATGTGGGCGTGAGGAGCACAGAGGTGCACTTGCACAGCTCATGATGGGGTGAAGCATGCTCCGATTCGGTCTGTTGGCTGCTGTGGCTTTCCTGCAGCTGCTGTGAGGAAGATGCTCCTCAGTAGCTGCTTTTTTCTATTTTTTTTTTTTTTTTTTTTTTTTTTTTTTCCTCTGTGTGTCAGACTCTGATTTGGGTTTTGACAAGTCTGACCGCTTCAAAGAGAAGGTTAGTTCTGGAATTAACCAAAATTGAGTCAGGTCAGTCCCAAAACGTGGCCTGTGTGATGTGAGACTGCTCCCTGAGTTTTGTTGCCTGGCAGCCTCTTAAAGGCCGAGGACTTGGTGCCTGATAAGCCACTGCCAAGAGCTCCTGGCACGCAGGTGGGCTTGGGTGTTGGAAGCAGCTTTTTGCGCTGGGATTCCACCTACAGATTTGGATTTTTGTCTCTTTCTCCAGACCTTGTGGCACAAAGAGGAGAGAAGCTGGAGCTGCTGATCGATAAAACAGAGAATCTTGTGGATTCGGTAAGTCTGGGGGTGAACTTGGAAACAGGGAAACAGTTACTGCGTCGCTTGTGCTCATGGGGGAGTAGCAGAGGTGATGAGGAGCATCTAGAGCTGCTTTTCAGCAGACACTGAAGCCTTGCAGCTCCCTTCAGAGAGGGAAGGTACCCCCTGCACCTCTGTTCTGTACCCCGCCAGTACTGGTGGGATGTGTGGGCGACGGCTAAATACCGGGCTGTGCTGCTGGGCAAATAAATGCCCTGCTCCCAAAGACCAGCCACCTCCTGCCCTGTCCTGGTAAAGAGCCATCTCCAGCTTGCTCCTGTTTGCTGCAGCCAGTGCGCAGGCAACACGCTGCCCGTGCATGTGGGGGTGTTAATTGTCCTCATCTCTTGTGCCCGAGTCGGGGGGGGAAACCCATTCTTTATCTGGAGTGAGAGGAAAGCTAAAGATCATGATTAAAACTTCCCTTGCAGCCTGCTCCGAAGTCAGCTTGATGCAGATAAACTGGAAATACGTTAACCTGTAGAGTTGTTCTAGCATGCCAACGGGGAAAGTGTAGCTGATTTAAAAAAAAAGCTGAATTGTTCCACCTAAATAGTCTGTACAGGACTCTGGAGCTTCAGGGAGTGTTTCTAAGGGAGAAAAGACTGAAAGAACCAGAATTACGGTAATTATAAAGCATTATGTTACCTAGTCAAGTGTTGTACCCTCTGGAAGCTTTCTCGTCTTTCCCCTGGGAATTTCTAGACCCTACTCTGCATCTTCCTCTGCAGAGTCTCCGGTTGGTGCCCAATTCCTTTGGCACCCGCCCCTCGGAAGGCAGTCCTCAGCCCAGCGGAGAGCCGGCATCTCCTGCGTGGGGCTTGTGGAGATCCAAACACCTCTAAAGCTGGCAAAAAGCACTCGTGCTTTCAAGAGGCAGTAGAGGTGCCAGGAGGGAGTGCTGTCCCCCAGCTTCCAGGTGGTTAAACCCTCCCACTCCCCAGGTGGGGGCAGGAGGTGGCCTAACCTCAAGGTGTGCTGTGGACAAATGGACTGGAGTTCCTTCAGCAGTTAGGCTGAATTCAGGGACGAGCTCTCCCAGGGAGGGCTGGTTCTTGGAAACCATGCAGAGAACGAAGGAGTGGGCCATGGCTCTGGTGTGACTGTCTGACAGCCCAAAGGTGAGCGTCCTGGGAGACCCAGGCCTGAAGCTCTCAAACTTCAGACTAAGGGACTGTGTTTTATCACTCCTGTATGAGCCCTGACCACCAGAATATTGTAGATAAACCAGGCGTGTTAGAACCCTCCTAGAAACAGTGGCAAGGGCCCCCTTTTGGGAGGGAGCTCTGAGGCAGCTGGTGGTCGGAGTAGCCCTGTCCTCTGGAGAACAAGCTGGGCTGAGCTGGGGCGTGCTGGTGTCCAGCAGCCTGTGGCCACACGTAGGAACTGCATAGCTGAGCAAGAGAAGCGCGCCCAAAGTCCGGGTGGTGGCTGAGCGTGGGAATCAGCTTTAAGTCAAATTTACAGTTCAGGGGGATGCAGTTCTGCCTGGTGTAGCCTTACCTGAAAAAGTCGAGGGGTGGTTTGTGGGGAATACCCGGCAATAACCAGCAGAGCGTGCTGCTGAGTTGGCTTGTTCGGGTGCTGCCGCCTTTCTCTGGGCAGGAGAATCCTTGCGCGAGCCACTTGGGGGAAAATGGGTGAGAATGGTTGCACTAACACAACCTGGTGGGTGTTTGAGGGCGTTGGGTGGCCCAAACCTGCCCTGAATGGATGGAACTGCAGGACAAGGAGTGGAGACTTGGAACGGGGCCACCGCAAACTTTCCATAAAATGCAGCAAGCCCGAATACCGGAGGAAAGTTCTAGCACGGCAGGACCGGTCGAGCCCCAGTGGAAGCGCTGTCAAGAGCAGCGATACGGGTTGTCCCGTTTTAGCAGGTGGATTTATGGTAATGAAGTTGTATGTAATAGGTCGGGGATTAGATCAGTAGTTCCTTAAATATTTTGGAGCGCTTCAATTCCCGAGAGGTTGGACGGCAAACGAGAACCCAACCAGAAGTGCTGTGAGGTGAACTGGTCCTTGTGGGCAGCCTGCAGACCTAGGCACGGTCTGGGTTTAATTCTCCCAAGCTGAGCGTGGGAAGGCGCAACCCTGAGCTGGTTCTGGGCTTAGTCTTAGACTTATCTTGCCCCAAAGCCGTGTGGGGAGAGTTTTCTCTTGATGCCTGTTCAGTTGTGTCTTGGTGTAAATGCCGGAGTCAAACAGCTCTGGAGGGGATACCGGCAGGGGTTTGGGTTGTTAGGGAGGTGGTAGCTGGGAAGAGCCTCCTCGCCGAGGCCCTGGGGGTGCCGCTTCCTTCACAGCAGGTCCAGGAATTAATTGGTGGTTTTACTTTCTCTTGCAGTCAGTCACTTTCAAAACTACCAGCAGGAACCTTGCTAGAGCCATGTGTATGAAGAACCTCAAGCTTACCATCGTCATCATCATTGTATCAATTGTAAGTGTGGAGCACGATAACCTTAAGTCAGGCTTAACTACTGGAAAATGCCAATAGCGTATTACTGTCCTTAGACCTGCGTCAGCTCAGCTTTGTGCCCGGGAGGGTCTTGGCTGTAAACCAAGATGTTTTGATGGTCTTGTGTGAGGTGGGGAGAGAGGAGCATCAGGTCAGCAGCTTGTCCAGGCAATAGGAGAAGCTTTCCAGGCGCCGCCGTCTGGCTTCTCAGTGCCTGTCACAGGCAGCTGCCTTGCTGGCTCCAGTAGAAGCCAAGGTCTGGGGCCGATGGCTGCTCTGGCTGCTTCAGCCTTGGTCCTGTTGGTACCTTGTGACTGAGCTTTGCAGTAGCTTTATTTCGACGTGAGGGTGTACCCCCAGCCTCTAACAAACACAAACAGTGCTCGGGTGAGGATGCTGAAGTGTAGCTGCAGGTTGGATGTGTGAAGTACTTTGTCACCGCGCTTCGCTGGAGGACGGTTCTCCTCTCCGCGTTGCTGCGAGGCTGTGGAGGATGAGGCACAGCCACAAAGCCCTGTAGGGCATTTCAGGAGTTATTTGGGGTTTCGATACGCTGGGAAACCCCAGGTTGTGTTTGGGTTGCCCGGCCAAGCCGGCAGTCGGCCGAGGGATGGCCGTACGGTTCCGTGCTGAGGTGGCCCTTCTCTCTCTCCAGGTTATCATCTATATCATCCTGTCGGCTGCCTGCGGTGGGCTCGCCTGGCCAAGCTGTGTGCAGAAGTAACTGGAGGCAGCTGGTGTGGGTCACTTGGAGATGAGAATCACAGGAGTGTGAAGAAGCAACCTACAGGATAACTCTTAATCTTTCACTACTGACACCTTCTCATTCTTCCATCCCTCCAGGACTTCAGACTTTTTTGCCTTATCACCCCGAAAAGGCCCAGCTGGTCACTGCTGCTCTGCCGCCGTCACCTCGAGAATGGGCTGGTTTAAATTACTTGAAGGGATTTGTTCTGGTTTGTTCTCTTGTTTCTTTTCCTGTCCCAACGACAACCCTCTCGGTTGGGTGGGCGATCCCTCCAGCTCTGCGGGGTTGTGTGCATGGCTCGCCCGTGTGTCCGTGTAGCTTCGCGCTGTCGCGTGAGCGTGCAGGTGGGGCACAGCGCCGGGAGCAGCGTCCTCCCCGTGGAGGGGACCCCCTTGAGGGCCACTCGGGGTGGGGGGTGGGGACAGGATGGGCGTACGGGGGGGGACTTCCCACTTTTCTACCAATGTTGGCGATCCAGGTGCCTCTCCCTGCGCGTCCGGCCCCGCGTGGTTCTGTAGCGTTTCGGCACGTACAGGTTGCAAGCGTAACAGAAGGAACGGCTTTTGGGCGAGGGCTTCGTGCCCCAAGAGGCATAGGTGCTGCTTCTGGGTGAAATCTCCCTTTTCCTGGAGGTCTTTCTGCAGGTGGGAGGAGAGGGTGCTGGGTCACCTGAGCATTTTGAAATGGCTGCCTCTTCATCCTCACTTCTTCCTCATCTCTTCCCCCCCCCCCCCCCCCTTAATTTGTAGCTAAATCAATACAGTAAAGGAGATGGTCGCATATAGCTAAGGTTGCAGTAACGTATCTGCTTTCTCACGTTATTTCTCCTGTTCTTCGTTTGAGGGTGGACTAAACGGAATACTAACGTTATCACTTGCTAAGGTGAAACCAGGGGCCAAGCTGCCTTGAGGAGGTGCCAGGTTCCTGCTGCTTACGCTTCTGTGCTCAAGGCGGGGGGGCTACAAACCCCGGGCAGAGGAGGGGTCGGCGGGGTGCTTACTTTCGCCATGGGCTGAAGGCAAAAGGCCATTTTGGAGGATGTGGTATCATGAACTCTGAAAATAAAAGCCAAACCAAACCCGAGGCTAATAACCAAATCTAGGGGCAGGTACATGGTGGAGGTGCTGCCGTCGGAGGGCAGGGATGGAGCTGCAAATGCCGTTTCTGCCCCACCTGGGCACCTGAAGGGTCGCGCCGGTTCTGGCTGAGGGGGGCAGGGGCTTCTGTCATGTTCCAAGAGATGAAATAGAAATGAGGGAAATCTCATAAAAGCATTAGGTGGTCTTCAAAGGGCGCTGCATCCTTTTGGGTGGGAGCCGCCGAGGTGTGGGAAGGGGAGGCTTAACCGGGCGACTGACCCGGAGCACGGGGCTGGGGCTCGGGCGGGGGCTGCTGTTCCTTTCCCTGCTTTTCTGGGCGTCCATTAATGCTGACCTTGGAGCTCTCCAGCCGGCGCCAGATAAGGAGCTCTCCTCTGAACTCGTGTGCTCGTCTGGGTTTGTCTTCTACGAGGCTGAAATTTAACTAAGGGTAACGGGATCTCGATAGCCAGAAAGCGCCAGGGGTTCTGATCAGCACCGCGGTCGCTGGCGTCTGTTTCTGTTTGCATTCATGGAATGTAGAGCGTAGAGCAAGATTTCCTTCCTCTCCCCTCCTCCTCTTACAGCCACCGTTCAGTGTACAGCTGTGCATGTTCTAGGGAGTGTTGATGTCACTGTGTTCATTTCTACGATTTTTGTTGTCTTAATGTACAAATACTTTTTAAAGAAAATACTTCCTTTCCTTTTAAAGGACGCACTGAGGCATTAGTGTAAAAACAACTTGATTTAAATAAAATTACTGTACAGAAAGCAGAGTTGTTAAGTTCTGTGAAAGGTCTGGCAGCCGGTGCAGGCTGTTGGTAGGAAGTACCGTGGGTATCGTGTGGCCGCCTGTAGAAGCGGTGTCTGGGATCACGCCGAGAGCCGTGTGTGTGCTGGCCGTGTAAAACCTCCTCTCGGCTTCGGAAGGGTTTGACTGCGTTTTGATGCAGGTGCTGGAGCCTGTGGCGGAGAGTATCCACTGCTGCCTGCTGTCAGCTCGGAGCTGGGGACCGGGGGATGCTGCGGGATGAGGTCCCTGCTTGCTCGGAGCACTTGTGGGTGGAGAGGAGGCCCCGCCGGAGC
>BOSO01019991.1:24239-41572 GCA_018403395.1 Gorsachius goisagi
TGCAGCACTTTATTGGGGGTAAGGAGAACCTAGTTGCATGAAACCAGTTGTCTCTGCTGCTCTCACCGTGGGAGGGAGATGTTTATGCCATGCTCAGGCTCCTCTGCCTCCCCTCTAACGGTGCTTGCAACGGGAGCCTTCCTTTGCGCCCTTTCAGTGAGGTGGGCCTGGCTCTGAGACTCACAGAGCTCTCTGAAGTAGAAGAGGGTTACTTCAGCTTCAGGAAAATAATGGTGTATAGCTGTGTCTTAAGACAGTGACAGTAAAACATGGATATTAATGACCTTCAGCTCCTCACCCTCCAGCCCTAGCATCAGCCCTTAGTGTGAAATGACCCAGTGATAAAGGAACAGCAGTTTGGTATCAATTATTGCTTCCCCCCCTATTTTTTTTTCTTTCCTTTCCAAAGCAAATGATGCAAAAAGCCCAGGGGTGCTTTACAGCACAGAGCAAGTGTTGTTTCCTGGAGTTTGTTCTGCTTCAGCTGCTTGTGGATGTTCTAGAAAAGTCATGAACTGAGGGCTGTGAATTAAGTTTTCCTTTGCTAGTACCCACCTCATCTTTACGAAGTCCCAGCAGATTAATGGTAAATATCGGCGCTTGCACCACATGCATCCTCTGGAGCCCCCTTTGCCTGCGTGGAGCTTTAGGAGCTGAAGGCATGAAAAACCTCATTCCTAGCACCAAAAAAAAAAACCCCAACGCTCTCCCAAGTCCAATAAGGCAGATCTATTTCAGCACCATAACATTTTATTAAACTACACTATCAAAATCACATCGATGGCAGGGAGAACGTTGCTACCAGTGCGTAGTTCCCGTGCTAAAACCGTACTCGGCATCCAGCAGGTGCTGAGGGAAAGGACACGGAGCGAGAATCCTTCATAGCCAAAGAGACAAAGTAGAAAACCCCTCTACAAAAGTCAGGGCAGCGGGGGGGCTAGCTGAAAGCCCTTGGAAGGGAAACGCTTCCATCAGTCAAGGAGGGTTGGTTTTCTATTTTTTTTTTTTTTAAAAAAAAAAGTTTAATTTTAACCGGTGTTTTGTTACCTTCCTCATCTGCAAGGTGAAGCTGCTGCTGAACAGCGGGTTTTGAACAGCATCCCTGGCCCTGCAGCTGCCTGTTCACGGACCCACACAAATATTGTGTACTGCTCCTTCGCTTGTGAATGGTGGTGCTCAAATGCAACAGCTTGAAGTGTGCTACAGTTATAAAAACCGGCTTCCTCTTCTAGAACAAACAATAAAAAGTAGCAGAAATACATTCTATACAGAAGTGTAAAAAAAAAAAAAAAACTAAACAAAAAAAACCCAAACCCGAACAGTTGAGTTTCAGACAAATATTAGAGTACATCAGGTTGAATTTAAAAACTCTTAACATCTAACATCTATGTCGCTATTTCTAGTCGCCGCAAGGCGCTGCCTTCTGGCACAGAGGGGACCACCAGCAGCCTCAGGAGGGGGTCACCTCAGCGATTTCTTTGTGCCGAGCCTCCCGCAGGGCTGTGGGTGGAGGTTTCCATGAAATAAGGCTATTTTCAGTCTTCCCATGAAGACTCGTGTTTCAGTAACATTTTAAGCAGTGGAGAGGCAGTAGAGCGGTTGCCTGTTCCACCGCGCCGAGGCCTGACTAGCGGAAGGTGAGGGGAGCTGGCGGTCAGGAGGAGGGGAGCTATGCACATGGGTCTGCAATGCAAGGGGGGGGTGTCTCTGAGTTTCATGGTCAAACAGCGTTCTTACGCCCAGCCAGCTGGGGGGGGGCTGCTTCACAGAGGCGTTTGGCGGTGCGTCAGTAACACCCATCCTTCCAGGAGTCGTCCTCGGGGGCCTGCGCCGACTGTAGAAATCTGGTTGGGGAGACAAAAAAAAAAAAAGCAAAACCCAAAAGTCACTAAAGCTACAAGAAGGACAGGCCCAGTGATGTGTTGATATACACAGGAGCGCGTTTGGGGTTTTAGTGCTTCTGCAAGATCTGCCTTGGGCCAATGTCAGCCCTGCCTGCCTGCCTGAGGCACCAGGAGGGCAGCAGAGCAGAGGCAGCAGCAGCAATTTCAGGCCGTTTAGAGGAATGAAGTGACTATTACTGGGTGCTTGAACAGCTCCGCTGAGTTACTGACACTGTTGTGGGTTTTTCCCCCCGTGACTGAGCCCAAGAGAAATATTCCCCGCCAATACGACTATGACCACCTGAAAAACAATTAGGTGGTACGTAGAGTACTACTGCAAATGAAGAGCTTAAAAATTCCCTGTTGAGTATTTTCTTAAAATAGTTTCAGTTCAATTTATTGAGGGCTACAACCAGACACTGAAAAAAAATATTAACAAATACTTGTTGCTTATTACTCTGACACCGAATCAACCTAACTTCCCTCAATCATAGAAGTTTACACTGCGATTGTACTGCCAATAGCTGTAAGAAATAGCTTTAGGCAGTTTGGATTTACCGCAGAAAAGCACAGCGGGTGCTGTAGGAGGACGGGGTAAGAACATGCTTCACTAACGTGGTGCAAAGCAGCCCATGCATGCAGTCCTTGGAAGCATCTTGGAGGCCTTATTCTTGAAAGAGATTGAGTATGTTCTAACTAAGCAGCTCTTGCTTTAGGCCATCTACAAGCTTCAGCTAGCCACTGCCTAAGTATTTAGGAAGCTAATCATAAAAGCTAGAAATAAGTGTCAAAAAAAAAAAACCCAAACCCAACCCCACTGCATCCTTCTAGATTAAGATGTGGCCCCTAAATCAGTTCAGACTTGTGCAGCAAGAACAAAAATGTTTCTGGAAACCATTATATGGGCTCTGCTTTCACCCTGTTGTATGAATTTACTCCAATGACACGTAATCATGCTTAAGGCAAGCCTTGTTAGTTGGTCCTACTTTCCAAACCCTTCTAAAAACTCATTAGGCCTTGGGCAATGCCCACCCCAAGTCCTAACTAAAGGCTAAGGAAGGAAAAGACAAACACCCACCCAACTTATTTTGCCAGTAGCAAAGTTACAGAGGCACCAGCGTGGGTCATCTGGGACAATTATTACATTAACAGTAAAGAGAGTTTATTAGTCCTTTGCAAGAGCTTTTCCCCTTCCCCAAACCAGACATATGGACCAAATAAATATGTGCCATCAAGTAAGTTTGAGCCTGTGCCTCTTCATTGCCCTGGGTAATTAGCTTTGCTTAAAAAAAAGCGCTTTTTTTCTTTTAACAGATGGAACACTGAAATATTGAATGGTTTGGTCACGGATGACATGGTGAAGAGCGGTATCTCACCCGGAAGCTGATGAGTCCCAGCCTGTCGATTCACGCATAGTTGTCACAGAACTTCATTTTAGTGGTGTTTAAAGAAACTCCAACCCTTTGCCTCTTGACTGGGGCAGAGCACGTAACATCCATACATCTTCCAGCTAAGCACTGCCCCTTCCTTAGGGGCCCCCCAACCACAACCCCACCTCTACAGTTATCAGTAGCTCTGACCCAACTCTATACTCGTGTCACGCTTTAAAACCGGAGATGAAGGTCACTTTATAAGTCTGTGAGGCCTGAAGTCTCATGCGTACCTCTTGGAGGGTGGCGTCGGCTTGCTCTTGGGCACAGAGATTCCTCCGACGGATGTGCGTGCTTTCATGGGTGAATTTTTTGCCACAGTGACCATGTTACTGCTTCTGGTAGCGCAACCGCTACCGGAGGAGCCTGTGCTAAGCGAGGATGCCTGTGGTTTTCGGACTCCAGTAACAGGACTCGTGTAACTGCAGGCTTTTACGGGCTGTCGGGGTGTTAACAGAGAGTTTGTGCAGGACCCTGCTTTCATCGGTTGTCGCACTGTTAAGGGAGACTGCCCAGCACTGGAGGAATACCTGAGCTTACTGGGAGCCAGACCTAGAAAGGGAATAACAAGAGGAAAGAATAACCCAGTTAGCAAGAGTATTTGAACAACACTTCAGGGTACCGGGCCTTTTAAGGGCCTGGGGTTTAGACAGACAGAAGGAAATTGGCTCCGGCGGGGCGTACGGAGGACGTCGCACTGACCTGCTGACCGTTGCTGAGTTCTTGGAATTCGACTGCTTGGCACCTGCAGATCTGACTCCAAGCTCCGACTGCTCCGTACGGACTCCAAAGCTCGAAGGCTCGTCCTGGCCAGGTTGGGCATGCTGTGGCGCATCTCCTCTGCAATTAAGAGCAAATCCTCTGTTTGCTGCTTCTGGTAGCAGTGGAGATGTATGATGGTTTAGACACTCTCGGAAAATGTATGCGCTTAAAAGCAGACAAGCGTGTAACTAATTATCATAGAATCACAGAATTACTTTGGTTGGACCTTTAAGATCATTCTTAGCTTCCATTAAATAACAGCGCTTTTGAAGTGTAGGACTCTATGATCTTAAAGGTCTTTTCCAACCTCAACGATTCTATGATTCTATGTCAAAATTATTTTCACTGACTCCTGTGGAGAGCTCACAGCTAGCTTACCTTCGCTGTTTGCATACTTGAGCCGGTCTTGCATGGGACTTTGCACGGATCTCCGTGGGGGACGGATGCGGGAAGTGGATGACCTGCCATAATCTGCACTGGAAGAAGGGGACTGGCATCGGGGTGAACTGAGCGGAGATGGCGAGTATCGGTGAGCGCTACGGTATGACAGGGAACAGTCATAATCATCCTCGTCCTCCAGGCTGTACGTGTCGAACTCCTGGTCGCTGTAGGTACCTCTTCGCAGGGAGTGAAGGGAGGCACTGGAGCTGCGACGCGATACAGAAGCGGAGCTGGAGGCACAATCCTGACGGAGACCTGGGGACAGAGGGCAATGTGGCTCAAAGTCACCATACGTGAAAACAGAAATTCGTCACCCCGTCGCAAGACAAATTCAGAAGCGATGCTTCTATCAGCGATTCATTTCACCCTGGAAGGAGAGCCAAGTTAAGAACTGTCTTTACTGAAGACGCTCACAGTGTATGGAATCTCTAAACTGGAACAGTGTCACAGTACAGTTTAATTAGCGCAGAGTTAATATTCAAATTGACCTGAATTACTCCTTATGCCAGGTACAGAAGCCACTGTGACTGTGGACTACACAGAGCCACGCAAGCTCCATTAGGTTAACTCCTATAGGAGTCTCATTTACAGTGTGAACTTTTTATTCAATTAACTACACGCTCACCAGCATTTCAACAGGTTGAAACACAGATTTGAAAACACACTTCTGCCCCCGAGTGAACACACAGCTGCTTTTTACTGACACCTACAGTGCATCTGTCTGGTTTATTTACAGCTCCTCCCCCAACTTGCACCTTTATTTACAAGTCTCTGTGCCTAACAGAATACAGGCAGCTTCTTACCAAGAGCTACTTTAGCCAAGCAGCTGGGACAGGCGTCAGTTTAAGTGCTGAAAAGCCCTCGTCTCGGTGCAGTCCCTGCACTGCAGGCATTAAAAGAAAGCAGGCGCCCCCCGCTCTTCTCCCTTCACAAGGTGAGCATGAAAAGTTTCCATCCTCCCAAGGATGAAACGCTTTTTGTGTTTCACTGGAAACTCTGCAACGTGACAGCATTCCCTTGACGTTTTTCAGTGATCACAAAGCATAAGAAAATATTCAAATTTAGAAAGAAAAAGGCCGTTATTTGCTTTATTCATTTTAATAAAGCTTTTCCTCAGCACTGCTCAGGTGTAATAAAGTGGTAACAAGATCTTAAGTCTTTGGCTCTTTTTGGTCTCACATTCCAATTCCTAGATCACACTAGTTTTTCAATTTATAAAGGCACAGTACTAAAAGTAAGTAAATGTTCTCCAAAAGAAAAACTGAGAACTTCATTCTCTATTTCCTGTAAATCAAATTAATGATTAATTTGCACTGAAAACCAGATCCAGCCGCTTTGCTCCTCCTTGATCTTCAATTAGGACCTCATCCAAATCACACTGGAGCTGACAGAAAGTTTACCAGTGCTTTACTGGGAACCGAAATCCCCACATGCTGGGACACAGACAGGTTTTCTGCTTGAGTTGAATTTGCAGAGCTGTCTCTGAGCTCTTTCCCAGAGCAAAACTTCAATCGTAATTTCAGCGTTTCCAGTTCTACTACTCTGAAACGCTTGTTTTCACTGAGCACAGCAGTGAAATATTACCTGCATCTTCTGTGAAAGAAATGACTCGCAAAACTCAGTCCTCTAGACAGCTGCTGATACCATTTCAGGCTGCAGTTAGGCAGCCTGCTCAGAAAAAACCAAAAATTTACAAGCAAAACAATGTTGCTGGGCTATTTCTTCAGCTGGGTCAGTTCCCCAACCCAATACACCGTGCAGCCACGCAGCTGCTTGTGTTTGCTCAAGTGGGACGGCCACTATTATGAAAAGGTTACTCCTAAACCTTCACCTGCGCTTCAGAGACGACCTGGGATGGAATATTTTGGGGTATTAAAGAGCGCTTACATATTTAACAAAGAGAGGGCTTGAGTAATGTCTGCAAGACTACCCTCTGCTTTGAGAGGTGCAATCCTGAGAACATTTTACAGCTGCTCAGTCAAAGTGGCAGTTTGGGTCTGTAGATTTTTAAAGGAAGCCTCTGCAAATCACAAATATTTCAAATGATGCATTAAATTTTTTTTTTTTTCATTGGGGAAAAGGGGAAGAGAAGAACAGTTGGGATCTATCTACATTTCTCTACACCGTAACACAAAGGAGATTGCTGTCACGTACTTTCTTCCTGAAGGCGTGCCATAACCTGGACATCAGTCAAGTCCTGCAGTTTATATCCCATGGAGATGGAGTCATCAGATGTGCTCAGCTCACTGTCCACAGACGACTGAGAGCTCAGTGCAGAATGCATGCTCAAGTAACCTGTGGGAGGGAAGAGGAGGGAGGAACAGAAAAAACATTCAGACATCCGCACGCAAAACAAGAACCAGCAGCAAGAATATTTATTCCAGTAACAAAATCAGTGCAGTTGTGAAGTAGAGGTATGGTTGCTAGAAATAATTAAGAAGTTAGAAATTACATTATTACGTATTATATACGTTTGGTATTTTAACCTGCAGTTTTCAAGAGGCAGATGGTCTTATGCAGGGAAAAAGTTGCGGACTCCTGTCCAGAAGGTGGCAAAGAGATGCTCAGTGATTTTGAGCTTAGAAACATCCTGTAAGAGATCAGTATTATTTCTGCCTATTTTAAGAAAGGGGCAACTACTGATTTAGATATTAAGCAGCAAAGTTATACAAACACAAAGTGTTTGATAGGGTGTCAGTGAGCAGCCACAGGAGCGCAAGGATCCAAATGGCTTTTGGAGTCCCATACCTCAAAAATCAGCCATGCAATCTGCTTGTGCAAAGCAGGGTTTACTCTAGATCACCTCCTCCCCATTCCTGAGGTTTATCCTTTTTTTTCCCCCCCCCTCTCGTCACAAACCAAACTCTCTCTTACATGGAAGGATATAGCTTGTTCATACAGTAGGTCATAAAAAACAAACTGGAAGGATCTGTTGACCTGGGAACTTTTTCCCTGAGTCAGGCATTCGGAAGGGGAACAAATAATTTTCCTTTGAAAAAATAGTAATACCCACATAATCATCATGAATTGCAAACTTTTACCATTAGCGCTTTTTCTTAAGTCAAGCAAGGCTGTATATTCCATGCCGTAAGAGTACGACTGCTTGCTGCTGGAGCAGGGAGATGAGAACAAGCCGTGTAACTCGGGGGTTATACTGGTACTCGTCCCTTGAATGGGGGAGGCTGGTAAGCAGCCCTACACACAGAAATGTGGGATCGCAACCGCCTTCGGTTCTCCTCAGATACTGATCTGCCTGGCCCCTGGGATGACTGTTACTGCAGGAAGGCTGAGCATCACCTGGCAGTCAGCTCATCTCCACCTGCAGATGCAGGCGACGATGGGGGAATCTTGCTACCATTCCATCAAGCATTAACACTGGCTCGGGGTAGCATCTCTGGGAGCGAGCACGCAATGGTGAGCGTACCTCCATCCTCTTTTCCTATTTTATAACTACCACACTGCTTTGTGTAAAAAAAAAAAAAACAAAAAAAACCACCCCAAAACACCAACCACAAAAAACCCCCACATTACTAGAATAATTTTTGGCAACACAGAAGGATTAGCAAATGTAAACTCTCTACGTGGCAAACCTGCTTATCTACGCCACGTTACAAAATACCACAACATGCTCCCAGCGTAACCAACCCTCGAACACAGACACCTAAGACCATATAATTTGCAGAGCTATTTTAGGAGAGAATACATCATTACCTTCAATTAATTTGAAGACAAGGCTACAATTGGTACTCTATAGATTTAGACCCACCAAAAAAAAAAAAAACCCACCAAGATCTGACAGAGGATCAGTAGATATGCAAGAGCCTAAGGGCACTTAACATCACTTTGAGCTAGAGTAGGCTTAAGAATTACAAATCCTGCTCAAGGAGGGATTCGAGATCATCACTTAAGTAAAAGGCAACAAGTGGGCTCCAGCACACCAGCAGGCAAATTCAGAATACAAGTCAGCCTCCCAAAGCATCTACAGGATGTCGCTCAGCGTTGACTTGTACTTTAGCTCATGCAGTTTTGCCTGCTGTGTTCTGAGAAGTCTTGAAGGCCGTGCACTTACTAACTCTCAAAATGACACCAGAAATAAAACATTTTGTCTGTTCTCAGCAAAACGTCTAAAAACCATTGCTGAGCAACCCTTTCAAACAACGGTTAACTTCAGTCAGGTGGGAAAAAGCAGCAGGTTCCCAATGTTATTTCTTCAACCAGTTCTGAAGATTAGTAGCTGACGACACGGAAAACACACGTTTGAAGCCCAGGTGTAACCCAACTCTCTCATGAGGACATGGAGCAAGCTGCTTTGCACCAGTAAGCCTCAAATTCCTCACTTGAATGGGCATAAAGTTTTCCCAGCTTCAAGATGCTCCCACAATACAGCGATAGCAGCGTGACTGCAGGGTGCGGGGGGTGGGCGTGCATGTGTTACACACACGCTCCGAGTTGGGATGCTCCAGCATTAAAGAGTGCACAGCTGTACAACATAATCCTGTTTCTTTCCTGGGGCTGCCAAGGAAAGATGCTGTAAGCAGTTGAAATAAAGCCAGCCTGAGAGCAGGGATTGTACCTGCAGGATGTAGCGGAACGACTGAGCGCAGGTTTCCTGCTGTAACCAACACCTTCTGTAATCCTAATAGCTGTGTTTTTAATACACCTGTATCTTGAAAGCAGCTTTTTAAAGAGCAAAGTTCCCAATTCCATCACGTGTGTTTAGTTTGGTTGTTGCACTGCAAATTGCAGGTCTGTTCAAAAACAGTCAAGGAGGGGGGAAAAAAACCATTCACATTCTCTCATCAGTTAAAAACTGTTGTGGCTGAACATTGCAGGATGAACTGATTATGGTTTTCATTACAGAAACTTCAAAATAGACTGCATCTGGATTTTGTAAAGGGGTTTTTTGTTTCATTTTTAAGGGAAGTTAAACATCTTTCATTTGAAGGGTAGGGAAGCTCCATTTTTCTTTGAAATAAATTGAGATTCGAGTCAATCGCATTGACAGTGAACTTCTTTAAACTCATGTTAGCACTTACACAAGTCGCAAGGGAAGAGCCACCAAACAGATGAAGTGAACTTCTCACATCTAAACCTACATGGCCAAAGCCTGCTCTACGCTGGGCTCTTTATTTGGTACCCTTGACAACTTCAACAGGTTTGCAGACTGAATGAAGAAGCCCAGAAGGTGCACAGACACTTTGGTTTTACACATCGGTAACTGTTCCTGTGTGACAAGGTGGTTGGAGATCTAGATTGCCAACCAACCTCGTGTTAACAACAAGAAACTGGTTTAGAGATTTTTCCCTGAAGAATTCAGCTTGCAAAAATAATCAGTCCCACATGCATCCTTTTGTTTGCAAAACAGAGATAAGTGTTAATTTCTATTTACAACAGAAAACCAGCAGATCTCAAAAGTGTACCTGCAGCTGTGAAAACATCCATATGCAACCCTTTTCTGTCTTAAAAAAGGTTCATTTAACATGAGTTACAAGTCAGAAACTGTTAAACATGCTTTATATTTTTAAACATGCAAATTAGGATATAGCAATTTCCACAAAACCCAAACAAATCAAGGAAGAGCCCTTTGATAATAAGGCCAAGAGGCAAAGCATTTGTATAGGGAACTGAGCATGGACTGCATCGAGGTTAAACAAAGCTCCTGGAAGAGCCTACGTGGACTCCTTAGGCAGCAGCTTAAATGCAGAGGCAGACTCAAGGCCAAGCCATTTAGGAGAAGCTTCATTATCATCCCTACAAATACAGGCTTCTAACAAGAGTTTTGTGTAAGCTGCCTCTAAGGTAGGAAATCTTACTCCAAGGCCAATTAAGTCTGATGGAAAGCTTTTGATACTTTGCATTTAGCTGCCCACTCAGCCAATTTAAAGGCATATCCTGGAGACCACGGCTTTTATCTGAAAGCACAAGGCTTCTTTCTGTTGCCTACATTCATCAGAATTTTCAAAAGACACTTCACAAACTCTCAAGCCAGAAAACTGAATCCAAGTAATTTTATAAAAGTTAGCACCTACAGATGACAACATTATCCTAGAGCAGGTCGGGGGTTTTTTGCCTCAATAGCTGCTTTCTATTTTAAGTTACTTAAAATTAGTACAATTCATATATATACACATAAAGAATGTTACAAGAACAAAAACATGAAATAACTTCAAGACATTTAGAATGCAAGGAGGTTTTCTCCCACATAATAGATGAAACCTGGGTCAGTAAGTGAGCAAATTCAAAGGAGAAAACCCCATGGGTGGACTCGCATCTCTTCACAACTTTTCCCTGGGTCAATTAGTAATACTCCTTGCATTTTAAACACTACAGGTTCGCACTGCTCTACTGACATGCCATACCTGAGCTGCCACAGGTTAGTAGTGCTTTGTTAGTCGATTTGAGATGCCCGGGAGAGCTTAGTGCATTGCTACAGGAGCCTGCCTCTGTATTCAAATTATGTGCGCTTGGTGATGCCAGTGGACTGCAATACAGGTTTTTCCATCTACTGGCTAGAAGGAAAAATACAAAAAAGCCATAAAGGTTATCAAATTATTTTTAAAAACAAAGAGCATAAGATAAAGAAAGGCATCAGATCAAACAAGATTAACTATTGTAGCAGATGTACTTCAAATAAGCCATCTTGATGGTGTCAGTTACAAGATGTAGGAAGCAAAGCCGCGCCTGTTCCCTTGCTCGCTCTCCCCTTTAACTTGTTTTGTCACTTCTGAAGAATTCCAAGAATAACTACTGACAAACTTGGCTTTAAAGCAGCCACGCATTTCTGGAAGTGTCAGTGCTGGTCTTCAAAGATGATTGCTTTCATAAATATCTGTCCCTTCTACACCCCATCTTTGTTTTAAGGAACTCCACTGAACTTCATGTTTACACACGTGTTATTCTGAGTTCTTAATGATGGAATCAAAACAGTGTTAAACCACAAAAGCTATGCCTTCAGATTAAAGAGAGAGCAAACGAATGTGAAAAACAACTGTTCTCAAATATTTACTCAGCACACGAGTTAGCGAAACAATCAAAATAAGCCAGGTGACAAAACATAGCCCGTCCACGCTTACTGAAGTTGGAAACAAGCAGCTACGATGCTAAGGAAATTACTTGGTCTGGGACGTGAATATATTCAAGGGGCTGCCAGATTGCCCACTGAACACTTACCACTGGGAGAACAGCAGCTAAGAAAAAAATGAGGATTCACTATATAAATTTCTTTATTTCCCCCACAAATATAAAGCCTGACTATGTTAGTTAGAAAGGACTGACAGAGTACAAATGAAGCCTGATAGATTTCAGACAGCAAGCAAAGAGTTAACCAAATGAATCTTCATTCAAATTTTTAAGCACAGATAGTTTATAAAAGTGAATGGATTGTCTTCTCAAACTACATTCAGTTATCTCAAATCAGGAATTTCAAGGCTAAACTCAAACTCAGCCTGTTTACAAGCAGTGCCAAAACACTGTTAATATGTAAACTTAAAAAAAAGCAAAAAAACCCCACCAAAACAAACAAAAAAAAGCCAACCACAAAACAAGAGTGGCCTCTCAGCCTTGAAATCACTGAGGCCAAGTTACTGGTCAAGCTGCAATCAAAATTACTGCATTCACACAGAAAACAAAGCCAGCCAATTCAAATCCCAGACAACAACTTTTGTACCAAACTGGGGTTGTATTTTCAGCAGTTAAGAACATCGCTGAACTTCAAAACATTAATTCTCTCAGAAACTCCCCTTTTATTACCAACACTGCTAACTGCAGCTTTTGTGTTCAGATGTGCATGCATCGAACTAGACGGGCATTTCTTGCTGCATGCCCTGCTCTGCAGCACCTTTCAGTGTTAGGGGAAAAATAACCAACCCAGTCACCCTTCCAGCTGCAGGGTCAATCACAGCTGCCTCTACAGGAAAGCCATGTGCTACAGAAAGCTAGGCATTAGGGAAAAGGATTACTTGTTCACTTCAACCCGCTCCGTGCCTTGGCTATCAGCAACTCAGCCCAGGACTCGCACATTTTACGTACAAACCTGGAGTGGATTTGGAAAGACAAAGGCAGGATATCCACCAGATGGGTGCCGGGTGATGCCCTACACATACGTAGGAACAGAACAACCTTCTCAGTTTTGCAATGAAGCAAACTACGCATCTATTCTAACGGCTCTTCCATCAGCAAAAGGCTAATTTGGGATTAGAAGTGTGCTCTGAAAAAGGAAAAGAATGAACCCAAACCCATGACCCCAGAGGACTATGGTGTATGCGACCACTGAACCCAATGCTCCGTAGCATCTTCATTTCAGGAAAATTAAGGCAGGGATTTTCCCTCGGTGGGTAAGTAACACAGCTGAAAGCCACCACAAAGTGCTTGTAGGGGATGATAAAACTGGAAGAAAAACTAGGTTTCCGAGTGACACCATTTCTTCAAGTTACAGATTTTGACGTTTCATTATTGCAAGCTTTGAGCATCAGAAAACTTTTGCCCAGGTAATACTACTAATGGTAAGATACAGTAAGAGTAGAGCACTCACCATTAGAAACACTCCACTACACCAGCACTTTTTATAGAGAAAAAAGCTGTGATAATAGTTCCGTATGATTCTTACCCCCACTCCCCAGAAGCACATTTTTTCCTCTGCATATTTTTACATTAAAGATGTTTAAATAATTTAAAAAAAAATTAAGATCTTGAAAACACTACCATATATTTTAGTGTTGAGGCTCTGAACATATTAAAAAAAAGCCAGAAAGCAAGGTGGTCAATTTGGCAATTAATTTGAAATGCCTGTGTTTGCGTCTTAAAAAATATATAGAGGCAAAGCATCACGGTTCAGTTTGTTTCGTCTGTTACTTGTAATCAACACAGTTTTCTTAATGTTTACAGAACAATCTCTTACCTTCCTCGGCTGAGGCATTGCCAATGCAAGCCAAAAGCGGGGGGGGGTGTCACACAGGGACAACATGGCTGTACAAACAGGCACCAAGAGCACAGCACTTGAAGCACCGTCTCTGCAGACACCCTCCACTCCTGCCACCGCAAACGTCCCATCTCCTCTGCTTTACTGTTCCTCAATAAAGCGAAGCGCGCAAGCGGAAGGAAAGGACGCTCGGAGAAGCGATGCTTACAGCTCACGTACCTTGATCGAGTCTGTTTATAAGCGTTCGGCAGGCTGCTTCCGTCTCGGGACTGGGATTATCCAAGACCTGTCGGCACCATTTTAAAGGCGAGTCCGTTTTCTGATCTGCAGTAGATTTTCTTGGCGACACGTAGAGCCTTTGCAAGGATTGAAAGGAAAACAGTAAAAAAAAAAATGCTCGTTAACTCAAAGCACACAGCCACCAAAGCACCGTTTACTAAAGCGTACCTAACAGCAAGCAACAGACAAGTTATCCAAATTAAAAACGGGGAAAAATTAAAGTTTAAATTGCATACTATGACTCAGAAACAGAATTTACTCTCACAATAGTAAAATTCACTTAAAGATGGCTTCACAGAGAAAGTACAGAGCCTCTGCAATGCAAGGTTCAAGCCTGGGCTGTTGGAATACTACTAACAGTTAAGTTGTTGGCATACTCACCATCCCCTGCCAGCCCTGCCTCTCCCTCCACGCCTCCCCCCCAAAAAACATCTGATGACAAAGACAGCAAGGGCGAGGAGGTGGCTCTAACTTGGGATTCGAGGTGATCTACTTTGAGAAGTCTAACTCTTGTATTTTTTATTAAAAACCCCATGGCTTTGGATATTCCACTGCAGGCAACAGTTGCCTCCCATCTTCGAACAGCAGCTCTTCGAGACACTGAATAAACAGTAACTCTCAGATTTCAGGGATAAACCATTGCACTGGAAAATTAGAAATCTTCAGACCGTTGGGAAGTATGACTGCATGCTACCCTTCCCTTTATTTTTTATTGTAATCTTAGGTAAGCTCTCCTAGAGTCTGAATTTTTGACAGTTCTGATACATGCTGGCATTGTTTCGCATACACATACAGGATTAGCCTTACCTACCGACCGATTTAATCATCTTACAGTCCTGGAGCATTTACAACTGATCCTGCGTAAGGTGGCACCTTAACTGTGTTTCCTAAGTAGAAAATTTCCCTCAAGAAAGGTATAGGAGCCAGACTGAGAAGCAACTCAAGAATTCTACTTACTTACATTTCCTGCATATAATATACTACTACTTACCTTACTTTAACATCAGGATTCCAGCTAAGTAATCTTAACATGCATCTGTTAATATATTCACTGTGCTATGAATGCATTGCTGCAGAAAGATATTTAATACAGTTTTCTGCTGACATCATTCAAAGGGATCATTAAAAGCACCCACAGATGGGGGAGTAAGCTCTGCGATGACGAACTTAAGGACCCGCATCTGTGCGGTTTCTGGAAGAGCCTCTGAACTCAATAAAAGAAGCAGAGAGGAGATTTCTGAAAGCAGAAACCTCTTTTGATCCTGTTAACAAGGCTGTAAGGTTCTTCAGCTTAAGTTTCAAACTACTGAACTTGTCCACAGTGTAATTTCTTAGAATTAAGTGTACCAGAAGTAGAAGAAAACTTCCAAGTTTTGGAAATTGTGTAGATACTGACTACCTTTTGAGAAGGGATATGCTTTGAGACTAAGTTTTGGGGGATGAACGTACAGGAACCTGATGGAGAAGCGTAGCTGCCATTTGCAGACATCTTGGGTCCATCTTTCTCAACGGGCTCTGGCGAGCTGTTTGCATGGCCAGCAAAGCTGCGAGCATGCAAGCGCAGATGCTACCTCGCTGCATCCAGAAGATTCACATAAGCGGGCTTCGTGGTTCATAATCTCCTGCGAGAGCCAAGACAGTTCTGCCATGCACATAGTCACACAACTGCTATTTTTCCCACCACCACCTTCCCTCTCAAGCACCAGTCCAGTCCCGCTTCACCAGTGACCTGCTCGAAGGTGACAAAGAACCCTCTTGGTCACCAGCAAACCAGCTACAGCCACGCTTGGTGATTTGCACTACTCCCAACTGCTGTCCTCACACTCATGTATACGTTATAGTTCACCTTCCGCAGGGCAAAATCCAGTATTTGAGCATAAAATGATGATGAGGATGGCTTTAAGATTTCAAGGAACGCCTGCATGCACTTCGATGGCCTCCTACTCTCTCTTCTGGCATCGACTCTTGACACTCCTGCAGCACGACACATCAAGTCTTTCTGCTCCAGTTACTCATTCTCACACAGATGCCTCATATTCAATTCATAAAATACTCCTTTCCGCAGCAAAGCTAATATATTATCATCAGATATTTTAGCAATTATCCCATTAATTTCTGAAAACCCCGCATGTTTAAAAAAATGTAAAAACATACTGGGGGACTCTCAAGCTGTCAGATGTCCTATCCACAAAAGCAATGTCTGGCCAAGATAAAACACACAAACAACTGGGATATTTAATATGTTGTACTGGGATATTTAATATATTGTACTGGGATCAAACTGCCTGTTTAACCTATTACCCTGTCTCCTATCCTGAATCTAAGCAGGGATAAGCACAGGATCAATCAATCCAAAAGCCGCACCGATGCGGAAAGCTGTCCCGGATTCCCACAATTTTGCAATTTGGAGCTATCAGATTGAGCACCTCTGTATGCAACAGCTCTCGAGAGTATTTTTCAGTGAATACATCTAATCCCGGTTTTTAATTCACACCTGCTTTTAGCACCCACAGCATCCTACTGCAATGAGTCCCGTGCTGCCCCGACGCGCAGGGCGAAGAACCACCTCCATTCACTTGCTCTGAAAATGTCACCTGCTATTTACTCTTGATATTGCCTGGTTCTACAGTGGAAGGCAAATTACTCTCTATCGCCTCTTGACATGCCGCTCATGACTTTACAGAGCCTAACAATATTCCTGCTGCTGGCCAGCCCCATCTTTTCCGGGGAGCAGAGATTCAGCCTCTTTAGTCAGGTCTCATACAGAAGCTTTTTCATACCAAGCTTTACACAAAACCACATGCAAATAAAAAAAAAAAATAAATCCAAAAGCTGATTTGCTATTGACAAAATAAATGCTGAGAAACACGAACACAAAATATCCCTGGATGTACAGCGTTATCTTTCATGAAAGACCCCACAAGCAGATCTTGCTGCATTTCTGCATGGGTAAATGAGCATTACAACCACTCAGATCCAGAAAAACAGAGAGAGCAAAGTGCTCTCTCTCTGGATTTATTTTACAGTTCAGACCAAAAAAGCAGCAATAAAACCATCAAACAAAAAAGAGGCCAACAGCCTCCTTAGGGCAGGTCATGCTGTTCTTCACATATTTTAGGTTAAGGGAGAAAATCCTGCTCTACTTAGGAAGTAGTTGTTCTACCCAGCTCCTTCCACGCTCCTAATCATGTTTTGACCCAGGACTGTATCAGCTTAAAATGATTGCTGGAACTGTTTCCCCATGGAGCAGAGCTACCTGTTCCCAGCGTGTCCGAGTGCTCCATCGTCTGCCAGAGGACTCTCATTTTTCAGCTGACAAGTCTATTGGCAAGAGAGGGTCTCACTTATAATTTCACCAAACTCAATTAAGTCAGCGCAACTCAATTTTTCAGAGTGCTGACAGGCAACTTGTTAAAAAAAGAGGAATTCTGGTTTGATTTCACAGCGCCAGGTTTACTGTTTTCCCTTTTAAAGAAACTTTGGGGAAGGGCTCAACATTTAGCCTGGAGAAGACTGAGAGAGGATCTCAAACACGTACAAATATCTCAAGGGTGGATGTCATGAGGACGGAGCCAGACTCTTCCCAGTGGTGCCCAACGCCAGGACAAGGGGCCATGGGCA
>BOSO01019993.1:0-14982 GCA_018403395.1 Gorsachius goisagi
AGTGTGAGGAGTCCTCCCCCTGAGGAGGAAGGAGCGGCAGAGACAACGTGTGATGAACTGACCCCAACCCCCATTCCCATCCCCCTGTGCCCCTGGGGGGGAGTAGGTAGAGAAATCAGGAGTTAAGTTGAGCCCAGGAAGAAGGGAGGGGTGGGGGGAGAAGGTGCTTTAAGATTCAGCAGTTTTTATCCTCTCCTACTCTGATTTTGATTGGTAATAAGTTAAACTAATTTCACTAAGTTGAGTCTGTTTTGCCCATGACGGTAACTGGCGAATGATCTCTCCCTGTCCTTATCTCGACCCACAAACCTTTTGATATATTTTTCTCTCCCCTGTCTTGTTGAAAAGGGGAGTGATAGAGTGGCTTTGGTGGGCACCTGGCGTCCAGCCAGGGTCAACCCATCACATGTATCCTCATCTTGCAGATGGTAAACTAGAATACAGAAGCTAAGGGACGCCTCATCAAGACACACAAGAAATTTATGGCAAAGTCCAGAAATTAACATAATATCCTGCTGAATGTACTGTTCTCCCACTGCCATCTTCTCCTCTAAGTATGAGGCTAGTTCTGCTCCCACCTTATTTTCACCTTACATGGTTAAGGATGGGTGCATTAGTGTTTGATTTGCTTTCCAGTGGAAATGAGAGGCCTGCACAATGTCATAGCCACATAACAAAGATGCATTACACTCTAAGCTTGGATTTACCCAGGGGCTTAAAAAAACCAAACCCAAAACCAAACAACAAGCAATGAGAACTTCATGAAATCTTGTCTGCCACACAGTGGAAGGCATCCTCAGCATTTTCATTCACCTGTTTTCTGGTTCCTCTTCCCCACAGCTGACCACATAGCGCTCTAACTGGTCTTTTGGAGCCTCACCTTTCAGAGCAAGCAAAGCTGTAGCATAGTGTAACAGCCCATAACAGCCTTTTCTCTGTTGCAGCCTCAAACCCAAACCCAACATGGAGGTGACAAGGGGAAATCTGGGGTGTTTCCCATGAGGGCACATCCCTACCTTGCAGGGGAAAGAAGTCACATTGCATTACTCAACTATTGTCTCCCTTGGCCTGTACCTATTCTATCACATACTCAAAAAACCCACTCATCATTGCCATAATTAATGTCTTCTAACCAAAGGAATTTTATAGATGGAAGTGGAAAGTGGAAGAAATTTGCAGAGCTTAGGTGTTGACAAACAAGATCAAGCCCTCTAAGAGTAGCTGACAAAAAGGCAGGAGCTGTTGAGAAGCATCTCAGAACATACCTACTTCTGTTGCACATGTTACCA
This sequence comes from Gorsachius goisagi, assembly GCA_018403395.1. Taxonomy (NCBI): domain Eukaryota; kingdom Metazoa; phylum Chordata; class Aves; order Pelecaniformes; family Ardeidae; genus Gorsachius; species Gorsachius goisagi. Next base: position 1,290 of record BOSO01019993.1, read on the forward strand.
ACCACCTCACCATTTCCCGCCGTCGCCAATTCAGTGTTGACAGTGTCATCCTCATCACCTATTAAAACACCACAAACAAAATGCAAATTAATCCTATTGCAAAATCAAGTACAATATACCAATGTGGATTTAAGTTACTCAAATACACTGAGGTTCAAAATGGCAGCTTCTTGCCCTCTCTACTCTGTTACCTCTTTTTAGCTGATCACAGAATCATAAGGGTTGGAAGGGACCTCGGGAGATCATCCAGTCCAACCCCCCTGCTAAAGCAGGTTCTCCTAGAGCATGTTACACATCATCCAGGTGGGCTTTGAATATCTCCAGAGAAGGAGACTCCACAGCCCCCCTGGGCAGCCTGGGCCAGTGCTCTGTCACCCTCAGAGTAAAGAAGTTTTTCCTCATGTTCAACTGAAACCTCTTATGTTTCAGTTTGTGCCCATTGCCCCTTGTCCTGTCGCTGGGCACCACTGCAAAGAGACTGGTTCCGTCCTCGTGACTTCAGCCCTTAAGATATTTGTATGTGATATGTCAAAAGACTTGACAAATACTGCTCAGCTGTCTTAGAAGAGCATACAGAGAGTAATTCCAACTGCAGGTCCTTCAAGGCTAGAGGAGAAACTGTTTTATTCAGGGAGAAGAAAAAATACCCCCCACCCCCCAAAAGCCCAACCAATTACCAATTATTCAAATTAAATTATATTGTGTCTCCTCCCTCTATGTATGTTAGTCTTTAAAGTGGAAATGTGTCAATTGTTGGGCAAACTAACCCATCTAATTTTTCCCCCATCTGCATTTTTTTTCATTGACTTCAGCAATACAGACAGGAGTTAGTGTGTACTGTGATTTGATTAGATGCTTATGCTGCAAAGATATATATACACACACTTCCAGATATATCCAGATATTATTAGTAAGTCCATAGCAGTGATTTTTCTCTCTGAACAAGGAATCCCTGCAAAGAAGTTCCATTGTAAAACCATCAGAATCATAGAAAAAGGACTTTAAGCTTTGATTGCAGTGCCCATATTTTACATCACTTGCAGTTATTGCCTATGTTGTTTCTCAAAACGTGGGCAAATATGTTTATGCAGTAAAACAAACACTGCATGGAAAGCTTGTTTCAGCTAACTGGACAGACCCCACAGACATCTAGATGAAGAAAGCAAGTAGTTTTCCCCTTACAATATCAGTGATCATACTATGGTATTACTATTTGTAGCAATTAAACAAAGAGCATAATAGGTCAATCAGAGCTTTCAGTGATGATCTTTACATATTAACTCATAAAATGCACTCACTTGGAGTCAGCAGCATTTGTAAGAGGGTTCTCAACCCATACCCCCCCCAATCCTAAGGTGACTTCAAAGTGGCATGTAGCCGTCTGTCATATTTGTTACTCCTGCCACCTCCTTTAGTCCTAAGCTGTAGATAGGATAATTAAGAAGATGGAAAGACTGCTGAGGAGCACAAACGCACAGATGATTTTTAAGACGTTTGGTTTTAAAAATCATCAGTGATTCCATGCTGGCCTCCAAACATTCACAACTTGGGAGCTTGGTGACTGGTTGTACATCACCCAAAGTTACAGCATAAGGCCAGCTTTTTTGGCCTCAGACATCGTGGTATCATTTCAACTAAACAGTAATTTAAGTGCTAGATTGGATAACATCATTTTGAGAGAAAGCAAATTGATCTGAGGAGCAACCCAATACATTTTTAAATATGAAAGTATGGCTAACAACTTATGGAGCCAGCCTTTGCTTAAGTCTTTTCTGGAAAAAAAATAGGCATCCCCAAGTCAAAATGCTTTGGAGTGTAAGTATCTGTCCTATTCTCTCCATCAGAGAGAAAGAGTCTAGGTGACTTCCTGTATCAATGCACACACAAATTGAAGGCTAACACTCTTCGAATATCCAAGATGAATTTTCAGCTCCCCCCAAGTAGAGTGAATCCAAGAGAAAATACAGGGTTATGCACTGAATTCTGCTACCGGTGAGGGAGGGAAGGAGGTAAAAAAAAATGGTGTGAATGACTAATTCTCTGAAAGTCTTCTCTGATGACTTCCCTCACTGTGGTGGTCTGTAAAAGGATCATCAGACACAAGAGCCTTCAGCATCCATAGTGGGCATAATAGCAGCTCTAGTATAGACAGTCCTAACTTGAGAGCAACAACCAATACTATATCTAGTTTCTTGACCTGAAAAAGTTTCTTGATTTGAACTACTCCGGAATTCGGTTCCTTTCATTTGATTAAACTGACAAGCTGAGGGCATTAAGAGAGAAGCCTTTTACTGATGATAAAAAAAACCCCAAGGATTTAAAATAAAGTGTATATATATATATATATAGATGTCTTGACCAAGGAGGAGCTGAAGTTAATTTATACTCTAGCCCATGAAGCCAAAGAACGATTTCACTTTGCTCAATATATTCTTGAGCCACCTCTTCCTAAAAGGGACTTCAAGATCTGTCCAAGTTCTATCCAAGATCTGTGCTATCAATTGAAGAGAGCTCCTGAACAGGTTAGTTAAGTCTGAAAGTGACAAGAAGCTCCTGGGAATTACATAGATATCTGAAAGCCAAGCTCTCTTCCACAGAGAATAACCTTGACTTTGTCCTGATGGATTTTTTTTTTAAATAATGATTTCTTAGTCTAGAGGAACAGAAGATCTTACTATCCATAAGAGATGCAAGAAATGGCCAACCAACCATTAGCTCCTGCATCAACGTGAAACCTCTTCATCACACACATTGGAAGGAGGTTTACTTATTTACAGGGTTTCAGGGAAAGGACACCACTTGCCAAATATGCATCAAATGATCACCCGCACTAACTTGCTCAGTAGTTCTGCCAGCAGTACCTGTCTGCATGTGTGTGGTAATACTTGCATTGATGTAGCATACAACAGGCAAATGGAGGAACAGAAGCCCCTCCTGCACCTGCAGATCTTACAGCATCTGTGCCAGTAAGGTTCTTAAGGACAGAATACACATGAGATGCTCCATGTCCATTTGGCCACGCTGATGACCTCTTTCCACAGCTAGTTTAAATGCCTTCCCTCTGCTGAGTCACATAACACATGCTGCCATTGGAAATAGGAAGAAAGAACCCAGGAGTCCATACATTACTTGCAAATCTAGAACAATATAAGAGGCTTTTCTGTCACAGAAATCCCAGTGACAGAGTTGTGAAATTGTTGGTATCATCTCCTCAGCCCAACCAGTCCAACTTGTCATTGTTGTAGCTGAGAGGCAGAACAGTATACCTGCGAGGACACCACTGTTCAGTGAGAGGAGAAACAGTTTTATAGGGCATATAAATGTCATAAGCAGTCAATTACTAGATAGCAAATATAGACAATCTAATTGCCATTAGGTCAGGGGGCAGGAGAGGGTAAAGCATCTGTAGGCCACTGAAGACAGTGCTGATACTGTAAGGCTTTTACAGGAAAAACATTACTGTAGAAATCTATACAGCTGTGAGTTACTACCAGAAAACTGCTATGCATCTTCCTTCTGGAAAGCAAACTACCTTTAAGATTCTTAAACCACCTTATTAAGCTTGGGGCAGACAGTGGACATGTTCTACACCAGTTTATTCCAAACACTGGATTTAGGAGAAAGTAAAGGTTCATGATATTTCTTTCACTAGATCTTACTGAAGACATTCTGATGATACCATCATCCCCACAGGGGTATCCATGAACACAGTGATATCCAAAGTGTCCTGCTACCACTGAATGATACTTGGTGAATGCTTGAGGTGACATTCAAGTCAATCATAAGGATCTTTCTCTCTCAAGTAAACAAATACTTAAGGCAGAAACATACCAAGATGTGAAAAAAGAAGCAGATTTCCACAGCGACCTTGGGAATAAGAAAGGCTAACAAAGCACACAATCTCAGCTTTCTGATTAAAGACTTTAGATTCTAAAGGTCTAGAATAGGCAAATAGTAGCTTTCTTTGGCATGAGAAGCAACTGGGATAACATCCTTTTTCCAGAAGTCTTACTGAAGCATGAATAAATGGTTTTCTGATCTTTGTTTGTTTTTTTGTTGTTTTTAAGAACTCCCTGAAGAGTGATGAAGAGATTTTGTTGAAATGAACTGTGTAAACTCCAAGATTCATCAGTGTAAGGCAATATTACTCCAGATACCTAAAAAACTTAGCTGTCTCCTTTTAGCTTGTAAAGTCTCTCCTAAGAGCCTGAAAACTGATCTGAGGTTCTTGTACATGTCAAGCTGGGTCTGATGCAGATGACCATCCCACAGCTTGTTGAAAGCAGGATTTGATGAAGGAAACAAGAGGGCTGCTGTTAGCACAGTCTGCCTTAGAAACAGGTCATTATGGTTGACCTTGGCTTTCTCTAGTAATTCAACAAGCACCTATCAAATCTCATTTGAGTGAAAGGAAGGGAAGGATGGGAGGAATGATAAGAAACCTCTCAATGCCATGCAAAAGATCTGCAAAAGTGCATTCCTGGCAAGCAGAATAATTTTGCTCTCTAGCCATCCCTACATATACTCCTGAACCCATTGCATTGGTCCTCTCTCACCCCTGAACAGAGTAGTGCCCTGCAGCCAGTTGCTCCCAGCTCTCTCTTCCACTCAAATGGCACAAAGGGGCTGTGCAGACCCTTGCTCTGTATTTACCAGTCAACTACATTTTACATCAGAAAACAGAATCTAAAAATTCCAAACAGAGCCCAAAGAGGGTATGGTCCTCAGTGACTTAAAGAGCTGTACCCACTAACACAGGGTCAAATTCCCATCTTCTACTGTAATAATAACGAATGAGGGAAATACCTGAAGGCCCAACTCCAGAGCAACTTTCAGAAGAGTGATGTCTGGCAAGCTGTCCATGAGTGTTGCTATTTTAAATGCATCCTGGGCAAGCTTGAAGATGTGTGATGAGGAGTGGATATTTTTCTGGATGGATTCTAACACTGTTTCCAGCCTCTGAACATCACCTGCAAGGTATAAACAGAATCAACAAAACAGAACAAGCTCCCAAAACATCCAGAGATGCATTATAATTGAGCCATCCATTGCTATGCAATTGTACAATGCTTCAGTTATACACATTTTGTTTTTTATAAACCTTCCATAATTAAATCACATGAATGAAAGATACAAGACAGCACAAACTCCTCTAGTGCCTTATGGTGTTAGTATAGTACATGGCCAAAAGTCATCCTGATTTGTGAATTTTAGAAGTGATTTGTCCACTCCTGGGTTTCACCGTCTATATCGTGTGTCAGAAGAACAAAAAGCTGTCTCATCAGCCTCAAATCAAGCCCATCTGGCTACCATCTAGCTAGTTTAACCACTTTGCTAGAAAATTAAGCGACAGGTTTAAGTTAGTTCAGTTTGTTCCCATTTCAAGCTCCTGTCAGACTGTGATTTGGATTCCTAAACACAAGTTTTATAATCTATTTACTCCATGCAATATTAAAAGCATACATTTACTTGAGTATGTAACTGACAGCAATGTACCTTTGGCTGCTGTTAGCATGGTCGATGCCAGCTCACACTGCTGGGATTCGATGTGACTTAGGGTGAACCAGCGGGGATACCGGTTTGGAACAACTGATGCAATGTGGTGCGGGCGGGACACATCTCCTGAAAGAGCTGTAGATTCCAATACTAGCAACCTGAAATAAAGAAGAAATCTTTCATTAAATCATTATTATATTAGGTTACTCATAAGCAAAACTAAAGCTGCAAGAACACTTGACCTTGTTTATGAAATGTGCAGTTTTGGGTATAAAGATATTGGAAAACCACTTCTCCATTTGCCAAAATTGCCTACATCAGTGGGCATCTGCAGGAATTCACAGGACAATTAAGCCACCCATTAGCCAAGGCAGCAGAGACTTTCTGCATCATCCATAGAGTTGAAGCTTTTTTCCCCTGCCTTGTTTCAGTCTTTGAACCACAGCCCTCAGGAAAGAAAGTGGAGTAGTTCTCCATCATACTGAGAACATGTAAATATTTACCAATATTTGGAATATACTTTCTTTACTTGCAAATGCTCAAAATAAGGGAGAGATATTCAACAAGCCATTTAGATTTCGACCTTATAATAAATTGAGACATACCAAAAAGGACATTTTACTGTTCAAATATCAACTAACTTTAAAGTCCTCAAACTCTAGCCTACCAACATTTGATAATGTGCATGCTAATATAAAAAAAACACTTCCCTTTTGATTTGTATCGAGTCAAATATCTTTCTTAGTACCACTGAGACACCTCTTTATATAACTTTATACACATAAAAATAAAATACATATAAATTCTTCAGCTGATTTTTTCCAAGCACGGGAGGGGGGGGAAAGATGCATTATTAAATGGTTTCAACAAACAGGAAAAATCCCAACTACATAATGCAAAAAGGATTATTAGGTTATGAGTAACAGTAAATAGACAAAGAGCATGAAAGGAAGAGGCTGTTTTGGGGAAATCTTTTGTCACTTTGAATTTCATTGCCAGCTTCTATGTTCCTTTGCTGTGAAAAGAAATGCCATTGTGAATCGGTGGCTTTCATGCAATTTTTGCAAGATTAGGGAACATCATAACAAGCACAAGCAGATTTAGCATTCTTCACTTTTTTTTCCCTTTCAAACATAAATTATTTAGCTAGATTTTAGCAAAGCTACTTTGTGATTAAACATCACCATTAAAGTCTGACTCCCAAAGCCTGGGTTGAAATTCAGGCTTAACAAGGGATCAGCCAAACTAAGCCAAACATTCAAGTTCAGATTCCAAGTGAGCAGTCAACTAGGTCACCGCAGATCCACATTCTCCAAGGCTCTACTCCGTATGTTGCAGTGCTGCAAGCAGAGAACTGTAGACAGAAGCGACCATCAAGTAAGGATAACACACCCTGTCCTTGCAGAACTGAGGTGCATGCATGAAAGGCCTTATGGTCTCAGCTTCCATTGGTTTCACACTGAGTGTTCCACACACTAAAAGAGGATTAAAAAAAAAAAATGAAACAGCAACACAGCTGATTTTGAATACAGAGAGGCAAAATACCCCAGAGTTGCCATCATGGGTCAATGACCTGTGTAGACTTATATGTAGACTGACACTAAACACTTGTGTCTGGAGAGCAACTAGCTTAGTCTTGGGAAGTTAACTTCTTTGATAAATGTTCAAGTGAAGAAAGAAATATCCTTCACTTCTAAAAGCATGAGCAACTGCACAGATTTCTATGTGGAAATATTTCACCCATGCCATGGAGGAAGGGATGCTCAAATTTCCCTCTTCTGATCCATTCCACCTCACAAACATGAGACAGACATTCAATCTTCATGTTTGCTTTCTTCTTTCCCCCCCTCAAAGCAATGTTGAGTTTTAGTTAGTTTTTCATTTGGTTTGTATCAGGAGTGCTTTGTACACTGAACTATCACTTTGATGTGAATGGAAAGAGTAACCAACCTTCTTTAAGAGAATTTTTGAGAAGTGATGAGGAATGCAGACAGACATGGAATAGAAAGCGTCTGCATCTGCCATCACCACAGTTCAAGATAGCAGTCTGCATTTCTTAAGAGTGCCAAATATTTTTTTAAAAAATAAATATATATATAAGAAGCTGAACTCTTGTCTGCCAAGAGAGCTATGGAGAACAGCCCCTGATTATGCTGATGTCTCCTGTGATTTTACCAGATGGAAACAGACAACTCTTTCTTATACTGATCTGTTTGAGAAGTAACTACTTTGGCTGAGATGGCAGTTTCATCCCAAAAGATGGCTGGAGCTCCCCATGATTAATTAGATTTCATCATTTGGATCTTTCGGTGTCTTGCTTGTTTTCCAGTTGAGAAAGGAAACTTCCAGAAAAGAAGTTTTCAGTTATGATTTGTTTCTGGGGAAAGCCCAAATCCTTCTTCAAGAGGAATGACATGCTGCCGTCACATTCACTGAAGCATTCAGTGCACCGTGCAAAGCCGCTGATAGATGTCTATTCCAGCCTTTCAACGTGATTTCAGTAGTTTAGTTTAAGGAGGAAAACTCCACACAAACAATCCCTTTAAGGTAGTGACTGGAATTAAATACAAGGACACAAGTCTACTTTATAAAATTGATCTTTTTTCTTGAAAAAAAACCAAACCAAAACAAAAAAAATCCCCCCAAAACAAAAAAACCCCACCCCACACCACACATTTTGTACTATCTTGCTGATCTGGTATGACCAGGGTTATTGATGCACTTAACTTGCAATGAAAAAAAAGGGGTGTACCTAGATGGCCCCAGCAGCTTTCTGACCATACAGTTTAATGTTCTCAGCAGTTTATCAGTAAAAAACTTTTGTCTTCTCAATTTCCTAAAATTCTAATCATAAATGGCAAGTATGCAAGGTCACTCTTCATATTTCTTAGACTCCTTCCCTAACATTCACTATTAGATAATCTTGGAGGCAAAAAACCCCTAAACAGGCTAAGCAGACCTTTGGCCTGACCTGATAGTAGCTATGTTTTGTTCTTATGCATGCCCTCCCATTTAGTCCTTTGAACACAGGATTATTTCCTCCCCGTTTAGCTTTCTGGAGAAACTAGCTCCAGAATATATACCTCCAAACCACTAGGACACAACCTGTCTGATGAAGCTAAACACTACTTATGTGGATAATGTGTCCTTCAATCATTGTGCAATCATTCATAATAATGACCAGGAAAACCCAACACTTCTTTTTTTTAAAACATCTGGGACTTGATACCTTTTAGTATTCAGTTGTGGCTCTTCTTTGTCAACCATAATTTACCACAAGTTCTTGACAGCAACCAGACAATCCAGATGGGACCAGTTTCTTCCCTGCACTGTATGTGGACAACATAGATTTATTGCTAATCATTTAGGCCCTTGGAACTTCCATCAGAAGACCCTTCTTAGCCACCATTAACAATCTGGCCTGCCCTGAGATAAAGCCAACACATACTGAGCACTCCCTGAGAAACATCTGTATCCCCGGTTACTGAAGACAAATGAGATGCAAGTCAGACATTTTGTTGTATAACATACTCCATGTATAGCATACTCCCAACATTCACCCAGAAGTGTGCAAGACTGCTTAGTTATAAAGCACAAGAAAAAAGTACTGACTCAGACCACACCATATGGTTTCAAAACTATCATTGAGAGTTAATTTATAAAGAAGACTGGTGGAACAAATAGTCCTATTATCTGCTAAGTAGCAGATGATCCTAAGACTGCTGGTGAGATGCCTCTTTCCTCATTTCCTCACCACTACCATCATGCACACGCACAACCACATCAGTAAGAGAACACATGCACTAAAGCTGTCATTTAACACAAAACCACATGCCCCAAGAGAGGAATTCTAGAAGGATTTATAACATAGAATGCTGTTTTACAGTTGTAGATAAACACTAATTGTACATTTATAAATGATTATACTGTAGTTACTACAGACATCAATTGCTTTTACAGATGACAGAACCAAAGTAATTTCTCCTTAAAGGGAACAATGCTTCTTTTAGAAAAAAAGACTAGGTCTTGATTACCAAGCTTTTTCCCCTTTTCCAAACCACTAGTGCTCTTTCTAGATGACTTGTGAATACATACCGCATGGCTCTCAGTGCAGTTTTGTATGCCAATTCAGCATCATGAGGTAGGAGAGAGGTGAAAAGATACTTGGCAAATGTGTGTATTGGAACACTCTCTCGATGTATGACTTCGCCTAAACCACTATATGGTCCAGCTGTGGGAAAGAGAAAGAGAATATCAGTCTTTACAGGCTGTTAAAACCCAACTTCTGGACCTTTAAAAACATTCACTATACCTTGAGTTAGAATTGGTATTCAGAGACAGTTTGCTGTACAAAAGGTAAAGTTACATTGATATTTCTGTGAAATATATTACAAGTATATTAAATAACATATATTCTTTGAGACAACAAGACAGACTGCAAATTGTATAGTACTAAGCACATTACCAGTGCACATACAAATGACAGAATGGTCCCAGGGCTCCATGGGGCTCATTCAGCAAGTCTGTGGTATGCAAAAGTAGAAGTTGATAATCCTAGCTTTGCCTCTGTGTAGTTCTATTATGCACATGAATCCCCATGCACCCTCTGTTGGTGCATAATTGCTTTATCACAAACCCACCAGAAAAAAAAGTGGTTACAGTGGAAAAACATGTATCTTTAATTGAAGTTACATGACCAATCACTACAGCAGCACTTGATCCCTATTAATGTCTCACCTGACATTAGGCATTTAAATAAACCTTTGGTCTGGACTCAGTCTCTAGAGAAGACTAGGTCAGATCATGCACTAAAGCTGCTTTTGTTAATCCACTATAGCCACACGATCTTAAAAACTGTATTTGTTGTGGGGAAACTATTCCCATTGTTGGGGCAATGGATTTTGTTCACACTCAGTGCAGACAGTGCAGTACTTCGACTTCATAACAGCAGTGTCAAGATTGACAACAGAAATGATGATTTTAAAAAAATTAAATACAACTATTTGCTTGCTGAGTTCTGAATGTCCATGGTGCATATGAATCCCATTTTTACATTTGTCCTGCAACCTTAAGACTGTTATTCCTATTAATAGGAAAACTGTGTCAAGCAGTTTTTTACTTCAGCGGCTAGAGGTTCAGGTATTAAATGTTGCAAGATACAGAATAAGAATCTTACATTAAGTATTATTGGACAATTATCACAGAAATAGCAGCCAGCAGTCCTAGAAGCTACTACTTCCTCTTCTACTAGAGATTCCAACCCACCACACTTGGATGGATGAATGTGTGAGCACACTTCTTCACTGCAGTCACACGTGTCATAGCTTCCAGCAGTGGTTCAAACTAACATGGCTGACCCTACATTAAAACAGATTAGGAGTATTCACAAAATTTATTCAACCACTTCTGCTGCAGAGGATGATAAACTCCATGAGAGAGAGATGGTAACAACTTGGACCAGCACAGCTGTTTCAGCAATGTTTTTCTGACTGGTGCCTTAGCACAAAGTGCAAAGATAATAATCACTAGGCATAAAAAAAAAAAATCTGAGCTCCATAGGAGGGCATTTCTGAAGACTAGGGCTGATTGCAAAGGAAACATCAATGAAGATTAAGTAGGTGACAGTGTACATCTCAATCATTTAAAATGAAGTTGAAAGCCGTTCAAAACTAACTGGCATTGCACTTCAGTGAAAGAAGCCGTTTCATGTATGTTTGCCAGATGGTGGTCCAGTCAGAAACTCAGTTAGGATATGAAGAATACATGACAAAACATTTATATCAAAATATATTCTGCCATTAATTTAGCAGTCAAGCAAAAAATTAGAACACTTCTTGCAACAGTCTTATGTCTGCTTTCCCACACAGTCAAATAGTAGCTACATACAGCATGCATTAATCTGCATTAACAGCATAGAAATCAGCTTAATATTGGATTAAGCTTTCTTTATTATATCTACAGGACTTTAACTATAAAAACACAATTGATATGATTAGGATCTTAAATCACTGCACAGTATTTCCTCCATGTGAGCTGGCGGTTTCTGCCTAACCTGGAGTAAACTGAAACTATTGCAGAAAAGCCAGATTTCTCAGCACACAGTAATGCAAGACCATTGTTGCACACTGCTCACAACAGCAATTTTGTAAGTAGTTATTTTAGCAGATTTTCCTGCTATGATCACTTGTTTACTACTCTAGGAAAACAAAAAGAACATCAGTGATCAAAGTAGTAAACTAGAAGTATCAGAGAATACTTGAGAGAAATCCTGTCTTTTCCTCATAAGCATCCTTACCACTAAATAGATGCAGCAAATTGATTTTATAATCCTGGTGGTTAATAGCTGGATCCAGCAAGCAGATATTCTTGTCAAAAGGTCATAAAGCAGTGATTACAGCCACACCATAATGGAAACTCTCCCTATGGTGCAGCTTCTCTGCAGTTTCAAATGGCACCATCAGTAGGTACCAGCCTTTAAGGATCTGGGCAATAACAGTGACTCAAAGCTGAGAACCCTAAACAACATACTGTGTCTCTTCCATTAAAGAAGTAGTTTTAAAAGACAAATGTCTTGCAGAAAGAAAGCAAAACCTGACTGCTGTGTAACAGTCTTCACAACTTACCTAGAGCAGTATCACACTCCCCACCATCCCTTGAGCAAGCACTCAAAACTTGGACCATGCCTTTAGCTAATTGGTTCCTTTAAAGTTTTTTCTTCCATTTAAAAAAACAAAAACTAGAAAGACAACCTTAGAACCCACAAGACTACTCTCTGAATGTGAAGCTTAAGTGCTATATGTTAAGCCTTTTTAAAAGTTAAGGCAAAAAAGCATGCACTTTTTTGTACAATTTTATTGCAATACACCAGCTAATTCCCAAACACAAGTTATTTGTCTTAATCAAAATTTAGTTACAAGACCAGGCCTTAAGCCTCAATATTTGACGATATATTTCAATTTTCATGTATGATACAAACTTCAGAGGCAAGTAATTTTCTTAATTGCTACAAAGAAAATGTTATATTTCTGTCCAGCAATTCTAAGTTAATTTTATGAGCTCTTCACTTGGGAACAGAGGTAAAAATCTTCATACATTTACAAAGCTGCTTTTTCAGGATACAAGTGACATTAAGAAATTTACTACCCAAGAACTGCTTATGGTAATTGATGTCTATATTATTTAACTGTGAGCCTGAGTTATATAATTAGGATACTGAGATTATGACAAGCAACAAATCTAAAGAACGAAATGCAATAAAAATTAAAATGAAAGGCTTATAGGTCAGTAGATGCTTTATCTCTACAGTCATGTGATATCTGAAGCATGTTTGATTTTCATAAGAGATTGGAAATAATTTTGCTAGAGTTCTACATCAAAAAACATCTTATGTAAGGCAGTTTCCACTGGAATACTAATTCAGTGGGCTTGTATAAGTGAAGACAGTTTAAAGAAGCAGTTAGCATCTACATTGAGCTACCTTCTAATAGGAAGACTGCTTGTTTTCGAAAAATCTTCACCAGAGAATCATCCAATTCAATTTCCTGTAGCTTAGAAATGAGCTGCTCCTCATTTCGACAAACCTTCTCTTGTGCATACAAGCCATCCGGCATTATTCGTTGCTGTCCCAGCCCTATCAATGCTACTTCCACAGCCAGTGTTAAATAAGATTCCCCTTCTTCTAAGAACTTGTGTGCAGGCAGGTACTGGTACTCCAGAGATTTGCATTGCCCCATGTTCTCTGCAAAGGGTGACACAAAGAACAACACATCAGGAAATCATTCTAATCTATAATCTGCCTATAATGTCACATTTACAAATGCTTCCTTGGTCAGTATTAATTTTTTAAAATTATTTAAATTACTAGCGCAATCTCAAGATCCAATGATCCAATCTAAATTACCTGATCCAATTCCACATGGCAGAAATACACAGAACAATTAGGTTTTAAAAATCGACTCAAGTAAAAATAAAAGTTTTCATTTTAAACTGCATGATTTGAAGTTTCTCCAGCTTTGTGTTAATAAGGCGAAAATTGGAAGATCTATTTCACATTTTTCCCCCACCCTTTTCCATATCTCCTTAAAGCTTTGGTATTGTATAAGTGGAAAGGGAAGGTGCTTATACACAGAATCACAGAATTACAAGGGTTGGAAGGGACCTCCGGAGATCATCCAGTCCAACCCCCCTGCTCAAGCAG
>BOSO01019994.1:0-14258 GCA_018403395.1 Gorsachius goisagi
TTGTAAAGAATTTCTTCCTTATATCTAGTCTAAACCTACCCTGGTTTAGTTTAAAACCATTCCCCCTTGTCCTGACACAGCTGGCCCTACTAAAAAGATTTTCCCCATCTTTCCTATAGGCCCCCTTTAGGTACTGAAAGGCCGCAATCAGGTCTCCCCGCAGCCTTCTCTTCTCCAGGCTAAACAACCCCAACTCTTTCAACCTGTCCTCGTAAGAGAGGTGCTCCAGCCCTCGGATCATCTAAACCATCTGTGTGTTATCAACATTATTCTTATCCTAAATCCAAAACACAGCTTTATACCAGCTATTAGGCAGAAAATTAACTCTATCCCAGCTGAATCCAGGACACTTTTCTATTCTGAGCCCACACATAACACTGAACATTCATGATTAACAGAAAATAAAGCATAGAAAGTGTGAAAATGTTGGCCATAATTTATACGTCTCTTACAGGTTGCTTTTCACTGGTGATTCTCAAAGCTCTGTGTCATGAAATAACATTATTGACTGCCATTTTCAGGCATCAGAAACAAAATCACAGAGAGGAATATATATTTACCAAGATCATCAATTACTAAACAACAGAATTTGGAATACAAACCAGATTTCTTCAGTCTCAAGACATCACACTGTTTCTAGTTATTTCTCTGATCACCTCTATACTCTTCAATAAACATTTAATAGAAATACTTTATCACCTGTGGGTCAGATTATCCAATAAGAACTAGGTGCATTTGATATTTCATTGCAGTGCTAAGCTTGTCACAGGATCAAATCTGCTTACAAATTATTTCCATTTCTGTTTTTCCTCAAAACACATGCTTACTTTCCTTTGTACGTTTTAAAGAAAAACAATTCAAAAATATTCGGAATATAAATTTAAATAATCACAGGAGGAACATAATTTCCTGTTGCAAAGACATCCACTTACCTTCAGTTATTCTTTTTCTATTCTTATAACATGCCAGATGTTAATTTGGCTCGCAACCCCTTGCATACAGCCCTATTGCAACTTTAATCAAGTGATTAAGAGAGCTGTTATTTCATTAGTGCATCCTTTTACTGCTCATTGTGACACATTAGTCATAGATAAAACGGGTACCAGAGGCTGGCTTCAAAAATTGTGCATTGTGGTTTCAACTGCAACAACACTTTTGCTGCCTTTCAACCTGCAAAAATGTCATTGTTCTAAAAAATCTGGTCTAGCAAGTCTTCCATCTCTGTATAAAAGGCCTTTCATTCTAGAGCAATAACTATTCCTTTTGTCTTGTTTTAATACTAAAAAAAAGAAAGAAAGAAAGAAAGGATAAAGCAATGCAGATGGGTATTTTATTTTGTTATTTTCAAAGGCCTCTTGACATGAGAGAAAGACTTGTTAATTATAATCAGTCAGATACCTCCTCCATCACTTGTGGTAGAATTGACCTAACTAAAAAAAGCACTATGCTACAGCTTTCAGTTTCCTGCATTTGCAGGCCCATGTATGGAAATCACTCAGTGGAATGGATATGGGGAACTGAGTATTTTTTGTAATAGATTCTAATAAGAAATGAACTCCATAGTGCAATCAAAAGTTTATAGGGACTAAAACGATGCTTTAGAATTAAAGCTCTGTGTATTACCAACCGTCTGTTTTTTGAGCTGTGTGAAAAAAATCAGAAGTTTCCACACAGATAACACAAAGAGAAATTATACAAAACTTAATCCTTCAGTGAATGACACATACCTCAGATTTTAAAAATTCAGAAGTCTGTGAAAGCCATCCTATCTTCCCAGACACCTCCAGCTTCATACTATACCAACATAATTCAGTATATAATGACAAAAACCATTTAGGTATTCACATACAGTCATGATTTTACCATTTTGGAGCACACTGACCAAGAGTCTGGGGCTGAGGAGCCCCGCAGTTGACTCTGGTGTCCTTCTCAAGGGCCACCCCACAGCCAGTGCCTCTCACTTCCCCAGGGTGGATCTGCGACGCGTCCACTGCCTTCATCTACAGAAATCAGATTCAGCATGACAATGAATGGCTCACTGAAGAATTCCCTGATATTAATCCTTAAAAGATGAGTTCAAGGAAGAATTTTTAGTAGTCAAAAGAAATAGCTTTTTTCTTCCTGCACGATCAGCTACACAGCTCAGAGACCAGTGGAAAAAGTAACTGAGTTTTTTGTCCAAAATGGATATGATCTAATCTAAGGAGTATGTCAACTGCCTTAAACAGAGAAGCAGGCCTTTTAATTTTGAACCAAGAGGTGGGCCTAACTGAGCAGGTCAACCTTTCTCCTCAATTTCAACCAGAATTTGTAAGAGAAACGGGTTTGTAAATAGTCATTCATTCCACCAAGAAAAGATGGCTTTCAGAATCACTATTAAAGAAGCATTTGACATCCTGTTATTACAGTCTAATTGCTGCACACATTCACAATGCCATAAATTTGTGAAAGGGTATGCTGTTACTTTTTGCTGGCAAGTGTATTGTGATGTAAAATGTGTGGAAGTATAGGGTAGGAAAGAGCTATAGTGAAATTCAATTACTGTAGCATACATATAAGCTTTAAGAAAAATGTAACAGGAACATGCAGCTCTGTGTTACTGACAGATAATCAAAGTACCGGCTGCTTTTCACAAGTATTGTAAGAAGGGATTTTCTATTAAAGTTTCTTTTTTTTTTTTTTTAAGTAGAATATGTACTGCTTCTTTAAAGATTACACAAACAACAAAACAAAAGCCAAAAGAATGAAATGCATTAATAAAAATCACATTCGCTGTCCTGTAAACCCCCCTGCTTCCAAAACAAATGCAGGATAGCCCTGCATTTTATTATAGGTTTCATCAGTAGATTCAGATCCAGAGCTGTGATTAGGGCCTGAAAATCTTAAGCTGAAACTGAAAGATGCACTTCAGCTGCAAATATGTAGCAATTATCATGAAATGAAGTTCATTCCACATTTTAGCTAATCACCATGGAAACCTGTATTCATTGGCTCCTAATTGGAAATGTTCCAGACCTGGAAAACATTGTAGGCTTAAGACTGCATAATTTCTTATTTAAGCAATTGTACTACTCTTCTGTGTTTGTGACAGTATGCCATGGAAATTTTGGCAATAACCCTAAAGAAAATATATTTTTCTGAGAAGCCTGTCTTTGCAAGCATTTTTCACACTCTGTTGGGACTTCTGCCCCTATAACATTGCTTCATCAAGCCACTTCTACCATTTATGACATTAATACCTGAATACCCAGACACAAGTGTTATAGAAGGCTGCTGTTCTGGTAATTCCAAGTTAAAAATTAATAGTTGAATATTGCTAAAACCAAAAAATTCTTTACATCCTCATTCTATATTTTTACTGAGCTTTTCTAATGGTCTTAAGGCTAATTTTTTTTTTAGAAAAATGCTTGGACTCATTTAAGCAGAGGTGACACACTGATTTCCATCAATGCTTTCCTAAATCCATCCTCCAGGTTTAAAAATGTTCTAATAATCAAAAGTGATGGATACTTGTAGGTTTCATTAATATTACTAGGAATCATGCAGACCTTCACTAAAAATCAGATTATTCAGTTAATTCACTTCTTTCCCATCACCCCTTTTTTACTTTCCTGAATATTTTGATCGAAACCACAAATCACCATTTTATATGCATATATTTTGTGTGTGTGCACATGTATGATCTCAGTTACGTAACTTTTACTAAAGATTGACACAAATTGCAGTTGTATGGATCATTTCAGAAGGGAGAGTTTTAACTACAAGTTCCTAGATGATCGCTTTTGCTTTTGAACTATGCAATTACAATCTCTGGCTTTCATTAGGACTGCAGCAAGCAATTTTCCCTTCCTTTCAAATGAAGGGTTCAAGCAAGAGTTGTTTTTCTGGAGAGAAACATTCACTGAATTTCTAGGTTAGCTTACTTGAGAAGTTTCCAACTTTTTCATTCCCAGAAACAGTTACGTGACAGCTCACATAACTTCTCAATTCCATCTATATAATTGCACTCTTTTTGGATGGTATAGAGTTAATTTTCTTCATAGTTGCTTGTATGGTGCTGTGTTTTAGTTTTGTGATGAAAACAGTGCTGATAACACAGAGATATTTTACCTACTCCTGAGCAGGGCTTGCACGGACTCAATGTCTTTTCTGCACCTCACCCCACCCCACCAGTGAGGAGGCTGGGAGTGCACAAGAAGTCAGGAGGGGGCACAGCCAGGAAAGCTGACCCCAACTGACCAACGACATATGACATCATGCTCAGCAGTAAAAGCTGGAAGAAGAATGAAGAAGAGGGGATGTTCAGAGTTACAGTGTTTTGGCTTCCCAAGTCACCATTACACATGATGGAGTCCTGCTTTCCTGGAGATGGCTGAACACTTGCCTGCAGTTGGGAAGTAGGGAATGAATTCTTTGTCTTGCTTTGCTTGCGTGCGCAGCTTTTGCTTTGCCTGTTAAACTGCCTTTATCTCAACCCACGAGCTTTCTCACTTCTACCCTTCAATTCCCACAGGCGGGGGGAGTGAGCAAGAGGCTGGGCTGGGCTGAGCTGCCCATCGGGGTTAACCCCGAACCATAATGAAAGCTGTACCTTCCTGTTTGAAAGAAAACTGTGGTCCAGTGAAGGTGTTAGAAAAACTCATACCAAAAAATGTTGTCCAGGGATTATTCAGTTTGCCATAACTCTGTGCACCATTAGACAGGAAGGAGTAAGCACAGGCTGGAAAAAAAAAACTATGTAAAGTAACTTCTAAGTTACAGTCACGCTGCTAGACCAAACTCAAGAGTATTCCTACGTTACAGAGGTATTGGTGTCTGATCTAGTTGGTTTTAAATCAGTTCTGGTTCATCTGCAACCACGCTGTTAGATTACAATGTAAATACTTCCCAGACAGCTATCAAAAACACTCTACAAATGGATTTCTTTCATCCGTTACTACCTTCAAGAAATAAAAATGAACCTTTGTTAAGCAATTACAAAAAGGGCACAAAATACTTCCAATTATTGGAAATAGTTCTGGTTTTTTTTTTCCTTTCTGTGACTAGAAAGATGTAGCATTCCTGTTCTCCTTCGTCCCTGAAACTCACACAAAATACAGAAAGAGCAAAGGAATATCCAGATATTTACACCCTTATACGCCTATATACAGTTGTCATACAGTGGTCATTAAAGAGAACATTTACATATAAGTTCCATGGAGTCTGTTAAAGCATTAGGTGGCATTAGTCTGTACAAACAGGTAGCACTAGTTCGTTAGTGTAGCATTAATTCACACAGCCTCATTTTTTTCAGTGGAGTGCTACTTCTTTCTAATCCCTATTTTCTGCTAGAAAATTAATCAAATAATGGGTCAAAAGAACATATTTCTCAAATTTACAAAACTAAAATGAAATGTGATTGTGCATGAAAGCCATGATCTTCAGGTGGAGTATGTTTATTTGAGCTTCAGATATGTCTTCAAGTAATTAAACTAAGAAATACACAACTTTCTTTCATTTCCACAGGGCTAAGATGTGATCATTCACGTTGACAGGGCAGTGTGTGACAAAGTCATTGGTTTGGGTTTTCTCTGTGTCAAATTGGCTTTCTGGGTTCAACCTCCCCTGACAGCGGGAAGCATGGAGGAGTAACACAGCTGTTTCAGTGTCTAGTGAAAGCTTTTTTTGGATCAGCTACAATGGAGATGTGGAAGCACATAAAAACATACCGTTATTCTTCCTGTATTCTTCAGCTCTTAGTTTGGACTTAGCCTTCGGCTCTCAGTCCATGCACTTTCCACATCGCCTTCTGTATTTTGCTCTCATAAGCTGCTGAGTACGTACTCCTACCTTTGCTATGCAAACTCTTGTCATAAGGAGTCTCAGGTTATGTGCAGTACACAGTTAATTCTCTCTTTTTCTTACAATGCAAATTGCCTGAAGTTTATGTCCAGTCTTGGGTGGTTTTGCCTACTGATGTTGCCGCTGCCTCAGGTTACCTACAGCCAAATCAAGGGTTTCAGGGTCCCCGAGAACCAGCACAGCCTCTCCAGCGCAAAAAGCTGCTGCCAAAAGCTGCTCCAATTCCTTCTTCCTCCCACTAATGACTGCAGCCTCCTGCTGTCACTCTTGCTAAAGCAGCTTCTCTTTTTTCCCAAGCCCTTCTCTTTCCACTGACCTTTCCTCTTTCCCAAGGAATAATCACTAAATAATCCTGCCTGCATTTCTCCAGTCATTCTGGGGGCATGAAATGATAAAGGAACAGGGCACCCATTTTTCTATTAGGACAGAGAAGGATGGTGCATTTAGACACTGGAGCAGCATTGTTTTGTAAAAAGCTGATGTGCTTTTCCAAAAAGTAGTAATTGCGATACCTATTGCACTGCACTGCTCTAGCTTATTTCCTAAATTTGGGGTTTCACCAAGGGTTTGCTGCCTCAGTAGCTAAAAGATGTGAAAAATACTTATTTCTAAGTTGTTCTTACAGAGAAGCAGCTTCCTGTTGGCTATTTAAATCTTAAATGAGTGTTTTACTTATCTGTTACATTGACTTTAAAACTTTGCAAGCTTTAGGAACCATTCTTATTAAACACCATGGCTCCGCATACTGATTTATCTGGCATTGAGAAAACCTTTAAATTTTGTTCTAGCACTCCTTTGAGTTTCAAGTCTTGATATATATGAGAGCTAAAATTTGGATACATAAGGTTTCTCCTGCTACATCTCCTGAGAACCTTATGAATAACTGTTCTGCAGATAACCAAATGTATTCATTCATTTTATTAATGCTTCCTATCTCTGTGTAGTGTTCTTTCTTTCATGCAAATGTTGGAAAACTTTGAGGTTTTCTGTTATTCTAGCACTTAAGAGCATTCAGAGAATGTTGATATCTTTTGCCGAGGTATTCTCCCCAAGTTTTCTTATTGCCCTCAAAAGAGCCACTCAACTCCTGTAAATACTTACGTGGTGAATAAATGCATTTTTACTGCTACTTACCTTGCAAAATGAGCATTTTTGGAGTTCATGCTTTGAATGCTTGTTCTCTAAAATCCATTCTCATAAATGGAACTCCAGAAAGATCGATGGTGTTAAATTAAAGCATACCTATTTTAAATCTGATTCTTCTCTTAATGATTACATTCCTGTCAATATCATCTTTTCTACATGCTTGCCAGGTTGCTCTGTTAGGATGGCAAAGGGAAGGCTGGGATGGCAAAGTGTGAGTTGACAAATAAAAGGTTTTTACCACTTCAGCTGCGCAGAAAATGAATGCAAGGAATGAAAAATAGATTTTATTAAATCAAAAAGCAAACCAAAAGACATTCACTTCAGGTAAAATAATAATAAATATTTACTATTAATTATGTTCCTTGTTAACAGCAGGGTACTAGATATCGTTTTGTTAATTTATATAGAAGACGAGTAAATAAAGGGATGGTTTGTAACAAGTGGTTGTAGTTGCCATCTCTTTCCCAGAAGCGCAATGCCTGAAAGACTCTCCCAGGATGCATGAGGTAAAAAATTACTTTAAATTCCAATCTTTAGTTATTTATTTAAACAGTAAAGTCCAGACTGGAATATCCCAGTTCAGGCATAATATGGGAAGTTCTCATATGTAACACACTATTTTGCACCAAGTACTTTAATATTCAAATAACTGCAGACAGAATGGCCAAATTTTGTCTTTCTCATTTTAAAAACCATCACAAATATCCAGGTTACATCATTCCCCATCTTGTGATTTTCTTCCCCTCAAGACCAGCTGGGCAAGAACTTGTCTTGGAGCCACTATTGTCTTGCTGGGAGCAGCTGCTGGAGGTCATCTTCAGAGGGGAAAGTTTCTCACAAGAATTTAACTTTTTGAGACCAAAACCACCATAACAAAAAACCAACCAAACAAAAAACCATAAAAACCAAACCAGTGAACAGTTAGCTGAACCACAAATAATGTTCATGAAAGGAAACGGCTCCATGCTTTCCAGAGTACATCCTTCTTTATACATTCTTCTGGTGGTTAGTTTTTCTGAGCATAAATGAGATTGATTTATTTTTGGTACATGCCTTCAAATAATGAAACTTTCCTAAAATCAACATTTTACCTTCTGGAGATAAAAAGTTGATGTGTGAACAAGATGCATGTGCATCTAGCGAAGCTAAACCCTTTCTCCTATGGTGGACAAAAAGGTGCAGATAGGGGGATTGAAATCAATGTATTTTTTTAGGAGAGGAATTAATTTTAAATTTTACAAGACAGAGATAAGGGAAGACATATATTATTAGGATTCTGAAAGCAGAGAGGGCACTACAATTTGAAAACCTTAAAATACCCATTTTATAAGGTTAATTCATATCCAGCATGTTATTAAAGTCATTTAATGGCATCCTCTTTCTAAAAAGACTGTTTAGGAGCTTGGATAGTACAATGACAGGTGCTAACAGAAAACCTAGAAAAATGTAGTAGTGCTGCATTAATTCAGATGGAATAGGTGGTCTGGGCTTTACAAAGTCTTTTTCATAACCTTGTTAGTTTATAATACCATGAACAGCTAAGTAAAGTTCAGAATTTGAGTACCATGATAATAAATGCTATCCAAACTCTTTTTAACTTTTATTAAAGATACAGAAATGAAAAGAGAAAATGGTTAAACTTTATGACATATAAGGAACTAAACAAGGCTAATTTTAAGCAACATTTTTTTCTATTACTCTCTGCTTTTGCTCTAAATCTTTTAGAAATAGACTTCTTATATCACAGCTTTTAGATGGTAATAGCTGTCCATTTGGGATAGAGAAAAAAAAGTAAAAGCCGTTTAGATAGATGCTGTTGTTGCAGTCTGTGTCCTTCAGAACAAAAGAAGATAAACACAGACAAAAAGAAGATATAAAGAACAGCAAAAAAAAAAAAAAAGAAAAAGAAAATGCAGCTTCTGTTTCTGAGCTTCACTTCTGAATTATGGCCTGGCGTTTAACAACTTTCTAACTATGATGAAGGCCATGCTCTCCTTTTGGCTAACCCAAAGAGGGTCCTCCTTTGGACATGCATGACCCATGGCAAGACTCAAGGCCTGGGTTGGGGCTTCCCTTCACTAATTGTTTTTTTGCAAGGTGTTTGAGAATGGGTAAGTTTCTTTGCCCCTCATGAGAAGAGGATCCTGTGGTCTGGACAGATGTCATGCTGTTCTAACCTGCCCTTCAGAAAGATGATGTGAACTTTCTAAAATATGAAGGTTCCTCAAAATCATTAGCATGCTTGGATACAGAGAGAGCTGAGAGGCTGCCTTAGCTAATCCATGCTGCCCAGTCACCCCACCAGAGACACACGTCCCTTACTGCTCACAGCTATGCTGCCTGAAGAGGTTACTTTTGTCAGCCCGAAGAGGATGAAGTATTTGCTCACCAGATAGTTAGTCTCTGCGTGTGGCTGGGAAAACCCCTACCAGCAGCAGATTATTTCAGAACATTTCTTTAGCAACCTTATGAGATGAAGCTCTGGCTGGCAAAAACAGGCTCTTTTTTATACACAAGACCAAAAGAGAAAAAAGAGAAACAGAGAAAGGAGATAAAAAAAAAGACGTGTGAGGGAAAGAGTGGTGGTATTAGCGCTTTAGCTCATACTGTGAAGCTGGCATTTGCACTTAGTTGTCTCCATCTGGCATGGTATGTTCAGGGCATTTCTCACAACTGCCTGTTGAAAGTTTTGAGTGTTTCAATGGAACCCCAACGATCTCGGTTGTGGGGCCCTGGGGGGCTGATCTCAGTTCTTTCAGTAAGGAAACTGGTTATGATGGTAGGAATATCCTATCATCTTAGCTTTTTTTATCCACCAAGTAAAGTGCAGTAATTTTTGGTCCCACACTCTTGTCTGTCAGACATGATCTTAGCACAGTCCTCTGTGGATAATTTTATGATAATTTTTTTTTTTTGGAAGAAAAGAACAGCTTGGCACAGTCAGTATAATACTGTCTTAACAATCTCTGTATGAGATGAATTCAGAAAGTCACAGAATTTGCATAGTAAACCAATTGCAATAATTACATTGACAAACCAAAACCATTAATTGAAGAACCTGTGTTTGAAGATAATGCCTTTAATTATAATGAGGTTAAATATTTCTGACAAAAGCGAATCCTTCCAATGACATGTGAGTTGGGAAGAGAATGGTAATCCACATGAAGTTCCATGGCTGTAACTTGTTATTCTTCATAGACTCAAACATGCAAGCAAGCTATATCAGAAGTTGCATAATACTGATCTTTTTACCCTTGAGAATGTTGCAAATGTCTATCATTAAGGCAGCTACAGCTAGCCAGTCAGTTAGTGTCAATCAAAGCCTGTGAGGCATTTTACAAATTAGTCCCTATTGATATATAATGATATATGAATTAAAAGCAAGAGATGGAGCCATTTGTCATTGTAACAGCTAAGTTTCCAATTAGCCTATTTAGCTACTTTTATTATATATGCCATGTGTATGCCATGCATTTTTTATTGCTCAATGCATTTTAATTGAATAACAGAAATGCTTGAAGGAGCTGACATTAAATCAGAAATCTTTGGGTTTTTTTAATCTACTGTGTGCATGGAGGAAGGAGGAAAATAACATTTCTTATTTTATTCTTAACTTCATTTTGCCTACATTATTTACTTCACATTTTTTCAGACACAGAGAGATTTATGTTCTAACCAAAGCCTTTCTGATAATGTTTTGGGGCCAAATTTGGTGATAACAAAAGGTAATGGAGCATTCCTGGTCAGAAAGATTCCAGAGAAGAGGTCTCTATCTCAGTGACACAGACTAGCTTAAATCTGGTGATGGTAACAGAGTTGCTCTCACTTTTTACCAGTGAAGCTGAGATGAGAAGCTAATCCATATTTTTCAAACAGTTCCTTGGTGTTACTTCTGCAGACCTGGAGTGAACATAGCTGGAACTATATTCTTTTGCGGGTGCATTGGTGTACCCCCAAATGCATGGTCATTTTGCTCCCCAGGATATTTGACAGGGAATGAGGGAGCAGACGAGAAGGTAGAATGACATTCTTGCAACTGTACTGCAACGTGTCTCTATTCCCTGGCTAGCCATCACCCAAAGCATAAAGAATCTATTCAGCAGCCGGCTGATAAGCTGCAAGAATGAAAAATTGTTACTGTGTCAGGAGCTGCTTTTCTCTAGTTAGAGTAGGAAACTACTGCTTTAATTACTCTGTATTGCTTTAGATTTTAAATGGTGAGGTATCTTCGTTTACCTCAATTTCTAAGGGGTAGCTCTTTCATGTATAATATTCTCTATCAAAACAGTAATCCTACCAAGATTATTCTTGAGTTATTTGCATTCAATATGCTGATTTTTGCATATCAGATCTTAAGTATTTTAGACATTGATTTATCATTTGTTTGGCCTCTTGTACTCAGAGAATACGATAGTTCCATTAAAAGACACTTGAACGATTCTGAATTTTAAAATGACATAGTACCATAAAGAATAAGATGCTTTTCAAAGAACGAGAATAAAAAATCCTTCAAAAATAAAATAAAATAAAATATATAAAAGGAAATTATGCATTTCACATAACGATATCAAGTAGTCACACAAATCTGCTGCAGTTTGGCAGAATAATCACAAGCAAAAGAGGGAATTGTTAATAACTCTCTCTTCTAGAGGATTTCTACTCCAAAGTTTCTTCCAAGATACTCTGTTTTGAATTTTCAAAAAAAGCAGTCAAGGGATTTAGATGTTAGAGTCCTGCTGGAAGTGCCTTTGAAAGTCCTCCCTAGGAGAACAGCCTGGAAGGAATCTTGTGCAAGGAGTAATTAGGAGCCAGTGTGTACCTGCAAGCTGAGCAGATGCAGAATAACACCATCTGTATAGCAACTCTAATTCTGCAAAGAATTTAGGCCCATAATGTCACCTTTCTTTATTTTTTAATCTGATTGTCCTCATTCACCACTGTACTTTCCCCTGTGTATACTCCATCTATAGGAAGATCACCCAGAGTTAACTGATTGCATTGGGTTTTTAATTCTTAAAATTTCTTAATCCTTAAAAAAAATCCCTTTAATGACAGTTGGGCTATTTACTGAACTAACAGTGCTTGTTTCATTGTAAAATCCTGCTATCACTTCTTGAATATTATAGGAACATGGTGGAGCACAGGTGCTGCAGGGTACAGACTGACCAAAAGGTAGAAATAAAGGCAGGTAAGAGGGGATCGCAGGGAATGTTAAAGCCATGGGAGACTGCAGAGAAATAGGCGGGACAAAAAGAGACAAAAGAATCAAACTCCTTTGAGGAAGGTGTTTTAAAAGATTTTACAGGTACAATCTACCTTCACGCTAGAGAACTCTGTACTGCTATTAAAATAATGGCAAAATTCCTGAAACAGTTTACAGAACCTTTATTTTCCAGGTATAAATTAAGAATAAATGCCATTAAAATCATGAGCCTGAGAAGAGAGTTGATTGTTCTCTCACAGGGTAAATACCAGAAAGAAGTAAGAGTGAGTCACAGTGAAGGACAGAACTGGCATAAAACAGATCAGTGTACATTGGTAAGGATTGAATTCAGGCTGGAAATTAGAAGCTATCTGACCATCTCGAGAGCAGGGTTCCAAAAGGCTCAGCATGTGGCCCAGAAAAATAATACATTTTATGCTGGAACATGAGAAATTTATGAGGGCAGTTGCACGATAGTTTCCTATCCTGGGAAGTGATTAGAAAGTGAAAAAAACCCCAACCCCAAACCCCTCCTGTCAACTGTTCAGTTGGCCTGCTGTTTATCATTACATACTTAAACTTTAAGCAGCAATTATCTTCTCACTATATATTTGGACACAACAAAGAAGAATCTGAATCAAATACCATTAACATGGTAGAAATAATACCAAAGTAACACTGAGGTTTAAAGAGAGCTATTTAGGGAAAAGATTAAATTATGATAGTATCTTCCATAGAAAATTTCAATAAATCTGCCAGAGTCAGGTAAGCAGAATCAGCAAGACAAGGTTATGGCCACATTTATTAGATAGAAATTACCCAAGTCAGTTATTTTGGCGGGGGGGGGGCGGGGGGGAAATAAAGGAAAAATGGGAAATAGCTTTTGGAAAAATGAGAACTTGGAGTTCATTCAAGACAAACATTCTGTGTTTTCCTTCTAAGCACAATAGTGGGGTTAAACTCCTTAGTCTGCAAACACCAAATTACCTTAGATGTAGCTCAAGCTTCAGATTTACATAAAAATATTGGTGCAGTAGCCAAGTAACAAGAACCATGTAACGAGAAGCATCTCTTTGAAAAGAAATGTTTCAGTGTGCCTTTACTATTTATCCAAATACCTTAGCATTCATGTAGAATTAAGAGACTATTATCCTGTGACAATGTTCTGTTTGATTCATATTATCTCTTAATTAAATTAATATATGCTGTGTCGCAGACACTTATTAAAGTAATTGTTTGCGTAATGCAGGGATATCATAGATATAAACATTCCAGTCATCTCAATATGATTCAGAGACCTTTGTTAATGACTTACTTGAGTAAAAGTCTGGATTTGCCTTGCCCTCTGTGATAACTTAATAGAAATTGGGCTAAATTGTTATGTAAATTCTTTCCTAGGCTTACAAACCTAGCTAAAACTATGAAAGGAAGATTAAAAGAAATATTTTGCAATTGTGAGGTTTGGTGATCCTGTTTCCAGACTCAAAAATCTAGGCAAAGTTTCAATTCATACAAAGCAAATGTAAATAAATGAGAAAGAGCACCGTCTCCCTGCCTCAGAACACATTGTAATTGATGGTCAGAGACAGCTTCTACTCTGGAGTCATGAACCTGCATCTTCACAGTGGGCATTTGACTCAAATTCATCAATAGCTTTGAGATTTTCGGTACCATCATCTCTGAGATAAATTTACCTGTTGTACATTTCTCTTTAGCAGGAGGCTTTCCAAAACAATGACGTGGAGAGTCACCCCTCTTTTTTTTTTTTCTTTTTTTTAATTTCTCTCTCCCCAAGGCATATCTAAGCTGTCTGAAGATTAGTGAAAAAACTGTTTAATTACACCAAGAATTTGAGGGAAAACTAATTATTTTCTCCACATGTAGAAGTTTCCCCCAACAGCTATTAACTTGGTGATGTAATATTAAGTGAAGAATTGTTGTGACATGTTCTTTGACTAGTACTATTTAACAAAGCAATGATACTATCTATTGTCTTGAACATCACCTCAGACATCTACTATATTTTTATAGACTTTTTAGTAGGGCCAGCTGTGTCAGGACAAGGGGG
>BOSO01019994.1:14408-25432 GCA_018403395.1 Gorsachius goisagi
TTGGACTAGATGACCTCTAGGGGTCCCTTCCAAACCGAAACCTTCTATGATTCTATGATATACAATGCTTAAGAATCAAAATCAGCCTTCGATTGAATACTTTTCATTTTCGCTGAAGTGGGCACTAATTGCATGGATTCCTGTGCCAAACTTGCCTTACTGATGTCTTCTATGTAGCCTTGATAATAACTTAGCCAGATCCCATCTTCAAACTTTTACAAGACTGGATCTAGAAACACTGCTAAATTATACTATCAGGTAATATCCTTGTAATGAGAAAAAAACCAAACAACGGTTTCCTCATACATAGGTAGTGGAACTTCAGTCATGCTGAAGATACAGAATTTCCTTTTCGTATCAACTACCATAACATAGCCAAATATATTCCTGAATTTTAAGATTTTGCTGAATGGCTCAACTGGCTTTATAATACGGGAAAAAAAAAATGCACAGAATTACTTATAAATTCTGGAACTGCCTCCCAACCCAGGAAGAGATTGGTTGCTATGGCTGTTGCTTCTTCAGCATCTGATTGTTGCAATCTATTAAGTGTCAATCTCCAAGCACCAGAATTAAAAAAAAAAAAAAATTAAAAAAAACCAAACCTGCATAGACAGAATTAAGGAAAACATTATGAATATTCCATGTCTCTACAATCCTCTTTTTGTAATGTTTCAGTTACTGGGCTCAGCCAGATATACTTTATAGGACTTGACGGACAAATTGTCTCTTTCAGTATTGCAAATTCTATGCTCTGACTTCTGATAAATTCAGGTTGATGCTATGACATTTACTGTCACTTGTAAGGAGAGGTAGGATAATTCATTCATATCTATTCCTCTCAAATGTTACTTTCTTTGTTTACCATGAAACTAGAAAGAATAAAGGAAAATGAGGGATTATCTGGATTCAGGGTTACTATATTCTTAATTGTGAAACAAATTATTAATTGCTAGCATCAACCTTTCTTTTGAGTAACTTTTGCATACTGCTCTAAAACAGTGTGGTCAATTTTTCTTTAGGTTATTTCATGGGTCAAAGAATCAATTGCAAACAAAAAATGAAGTAAGCCTATCAAAACAAACTTTAATTCATCATTCGCTTAGACAAAGCTGATAGTCCCCCCCGTTGTTTTTTTTTTTTTCCTCTTCTAGAACTAAAAAACAGAAGGTATTTTGTTTCTTTGGGGCACAAGTCATTACTTATGCTTGTGTGATGTCAACTTGCTATACTATAACAAGAATTTTCATGTTCATCTACAATGACTTTCAGAGGGAATCAGTTGTTTTCAAGGCTTAAGCTGCAATTGGAGAAGTTCCAAATCATTACCTAAATTTACATTCTATTCTGTCTGGAAATGTATTTTTATAACTTGCAGACCTTGTCCTATTCCTTTTGAAGTCAATAGGAATTTTGCAATTGACTTCAGTATGAAAAGAGCATCCCTGTAGTTTTTGAGGGATAACTGAAAGCCACAGAATCAGAATCACAGAATAACCCAGGTTGGAAGAGACCTTGAAAGATCACCTGGCCCAACCTTCCATAGCAAAAGGAGGGGGAGCCTAAATGAGAACTATTCCACTCTCCTGTTGGCCTGCTTAGATATGAGTCATTGTCTCTATTTTATTTTATTTTAAAATTGAAAGTGTCATAACACCTAGAAAAGACCTGTAGTCTTGCAGAGGATGGATGTTTATGGACAGAAGAGTAATATTCTCTCAGAGAAATATCTTTTATGCACATGTACTGCTGAGACTTATTTCTTACATTTGAAGTACAATATAGCAGCCAGTAAATGTATGTAGGAGCTCTTTTGTATGACAGGGGGTGAAATCCTGCTTCCCTTAATCATCAGGTAGAATCCTTCAGGAGTAAAGGACCTGACTACTAATTCTGCTTTGAAATGGAAAACTTGGAGGGCAGAAGATTTCACCACTTAAAAGAACAAGGTATACTGATATCAGTCATCTTAGAATTCAGATGGCTCCCTTGTTGCAAAGGCTGTGCTAAATATAGGAGTGGTTTTGAGCTGAGGAAGAAAACCTACAAAAATCTGCAAAAACCCCTGGTCTAGAAAAGGTTTTTTTGCTTATGCGACTTCTCACGTATTAGAAATTAAACAAATGCTTATTTAAGGCCAAATTCCATCAGTGTACAGGAATCCTCATTAGACCAAAATTTCACGGTTAGGAGAATAGTAGAACAATAGTTGCTAGATTTGGCTGATTTGTACTGTGAGTCAGAAAGAACAAAAAAAGGAATATTATTCCTTTTCTTCTGCAGTCACTCTTACGCTATCTTTCCCTCCCAGCTTAAGAGCATTAGCTCAAGAAGCAGAGAAAGAAAAGGAAAACAAGCATTCATCTAAAACAAATCTAACAATTTTTTTGGCCATAAAGACAGGTTAATATTTTTGGCAACTTACATTTTTCCCTCTGCAGCTGGAATTCAGCAGCTCATAGCTGTCTGCCAAAGCAGATGTATAATCTAGGCCATTGCCTCACAACTGCTTTTGTGAGTGTTGTTAAAGGAAACACTTTCTAGATAAATACTCCGAGAATCTTAAAATTAGATAGTTTAAAACAAAATGACAGGATTCACTTGTCCAAGTTGGATCAGAGGATGCAGATGGTCGCACAATTTAGGTATGGAGATATTTTTTCTCAATTCTAATAATTGCACATTATTATTTCCTCCCTAACTAACCATAAAATAAAGATCTAGCTGGTAGTTCTAATTCAGGGGATGCCATATTGAGAAAATCAAGCATTTTTCATGATATCCTATTGATTTGAATGCAACCATGATGCTATCTTGAATACAGAAATAATTAAACTACCAGAAGGTTTACCTGTTCACAGTCCCAAGGATTCTTCAGCTAGTGTCCTGACTTCACAGCTTTCTTTTCACTTACGCTGCTGGGATGATACTTTTCTCTCCCTTTATAATTCTGCTACTTGCTTCTCTGATTTTTCCATTATTCCCTCTCTTTCTCTCTCTCCACATAGACATACCATGCACATGCATATATGTACATATTCAGAAAATAGTTAGCAATGTCGTCCCATTTTTGACCTGGGCAGACATGGGTGTTTTATGTTGGGGATTTAGATACTGCTATTTACTCAACTGTCTCCTGTGAAAGCACTCCCACTAATATTCCCAGTCAAACAAAACCATTAAACTTATCAATTTCAATACTGTTGTATCCAATGCAATATTTTTATAGCGCTGATAGGGATCGCCTTCAAATCAGGGCAATGTGCTGGAACTGTCATGTGCTATGTGTAATTTAAACATTTCTGCATTTGGTTCTCCACCTCTGAAGATCTTTGCTCAAAGTACAGGCAGCTTAGAACAGATTTCACAGCCTTTCCGGGAAACCTGCTCCAGCGTTTGATTACATTGACTGTGGTGTTGTTCTTTCTAATATATACTCAGAATTTCTCCTATTGTAATTTGGGCCTGTTGTCTCTTGTCCCTTCATTGCTGACTTCCAAGAATAGTCTGGCTCCTTTTTTCCTACACACCATCATTAGGTGATTGAAGACTGCAGTAAGATTCCCCTTAGTCTTCTCAAGACTAAACAAACCCAGTTCTCTCAACCTTCTTTCATACACCATGTGATCCAGCCTTTAATCACCTCGGTGGCCCTCAGCTAAATTCACTCCAATTAGACAATGACTTTTTTTTTGAGCAATGGCATGTTGGAAAACCCAGCGTGGTAGAAAGCCCCGATAGTGGAAGCCACAAGCTTAATAATTCTTGCTCTTCCACAAGCTCTATACTATCCTTCTGTCTATGCCAACTTATAGGATGGCTTTTTAACTAGGGACATTTTAGGTCCAGAAGCAGCCTACCCTCTGCATAGAACAGTTCCCAAGCCAATACTCCTTCCCAGCACCAGAAGAGCTGAGGACCATGATACAGATAGGTCCAATCAGCTCCATATTGGTCTGGGGGGATGTCCTAAAAACTGAAGTTGGTTAGAGCTTCCTAATAAGAACTGGTATCTTATGGAGTAGCCAAGTTTTTTCTTTGACATCAATTCCCAGACTTCTGAGGAAATGGCTGCAGAAGCTGTATGGGCTGATCAATCATGCCAAATTTCACCCATTCTTCATTTGGTCAGTTCAGGTGCATCTATACCACAGATGGTGAATGACTGATTTCTGCACTGTCCAGTAGCAATTTTCTGTAGCTATGTGGATTCACATATCTGCATATCTACCCACGTACCTATCCCATGGTTTACAGAATTACAGTTAATCTAGAGGAAAAACAAATACAACCCAAAACACTGAATTATTTCTTCATGGCCATTAATAGTGAAATAAGCAGGACATTAGGTGTGAAGTAAACATTACCTCTGCACCTGCTGATGCAAGGAAGACCTTAGCATCAACTTTGTCATGCTTTTCATGCTAAAATATTAATTCTGTGTAGACAGTGTGTGGAATTCTAGAAGACTCAGTCAGTATTCTCTAAAGCCTTCCCTAACTAATAACTATTTCTGACAGTTATTGTGGAAAGAGTCAATATGTTTCAATGGAATATTCTCTCTGGAAAAAAAACCCAAACAGTTAAATTCACATAGTCCTACATAATGAATAAAGGTATTACAAAAAGAAGATAAGGGGAGGGAGGGGAGGGGAGGGCAGGGAAGAGGAGGGGAGGGGAGGGAAAAAACCCCAAACTTCTAGATATCAAGTTAAAAGCTTTTTGATCTCTACCTGATACAGGGTTATCAGGGAAGAAGTCAGAAACTCTTGAGCATGGTATTAGGTAAACCTTAACTGCATATAACAGAGTTTGTTGGCCAATTTCATGGCTGCATCCCTCAAGCTGCTTTCTCAAGCAGTATTGTAGTGAACATATTGTAGTTAACATTGTCTTAAGACAGAAATAAAGAACTATAATGAACCACAATGGGCATCGCTTAATGTTTTTATATTTCTGCCATGAAGACAGATGTGTTCCTTTTGTACTGCCCGATACATATGTCCCTGAAGCAACAGCCACATGAGGTCACTGTTGTTCATACATGAGTCATAAGCTTGAATCACAATATTTTCAGTTGACTGAAGCCAAAATGTGTGACTGGAAAATGAAGTTGCATTATACATTAAGAAAAGTTTGCAAAAAGAATTCATTAACTTGGGATATATTAAATGCAAACACTAATCACATAAAATACAGAATATAAGTTAATAGTTTCTTTGAAAAACAGTTTAAAATTATCTCATAGTGGCTGAAAAGAAGCAAGGGTATTATCTAGTATATTTACTGGAACTTTCTCTGTAGTAGTTACCCTCCTCTGTACCTGGTTAGAGAATATTTGATGGGCTGTGCTGGCATAAAACCACAAAAAGAATTCAAGAAAGAATTAGAAGTTTTCAATTGTTTAATTACTTATTTTCATGAAAGACATTTCTTTATTTCTTTTTTTCTTTTTGCTTTTACATGTGAAATTCAGTGTCTACAGAGGTGAAATACTGTGAGAAATGTGAGATGCTCTGGTATTAGAGAAGCAGTGTTATAGCCAACCTGCGTACTGAACTGTCATGGAAAGCCATTCTGACTGTAAATTTGCTTACCATTTTTTTGTCAATTCTTATAATACATTATACCTATTATGCTGATAGAGTTACTCTGAATGATTCATCTATTCATGTGATTATATCAATGTACATTATCATAACATCTTCTCTTAAATGATTACATAGTGTATATGATGAATTCAGTGTTATGAGATTTCAGAGCAGGTACATTTCTTTTTTACTAAATTCTTCTAATTAAAGAATAAGGGGTTATATTTGCCAATGCTGTATAGTCATGAAATTAAAAACCTTATCGCGATCAAAATCATCAAGTCCTGAAATAGCAATCAAAAATGTCAGCTGAATTTGTAGAACTGCATAACTAAAATCTTACTCCCCAAACTGAATCAAATTCACATTCCCGTACTGAGATTCTTTCAGGAGGGCATGTTTTTATGCCGGTGTTTTTATCAATGTGGATTTAGATGCAAAAACATGACTTGTTCTACTAATAAATATAAAAGATAACTTTAAAAGTTGATTAGTTTTCGCAACATCTTTTGTCAAAGTACCATGCATATTAACTTGTATATTTGAGCTTAAAAAAAAGCTTTCTACATAATGTACAAAAAGACTGCTTTAATAGGACATTACCATAGCAAAAAACCCAGTCATCTGCTCAACAGTTCTTGCATTTATTTCTTCATCTTTAAGCAGGCAAGCAAGTAAAATGCCTCATATTATGTAATTATTTCATAACTTTGGATTCCCATATGGGATTTAAGAGACCATGGAGAAAACTTAAAAATTGAACATATTCATGTTTGATAATGAGGAACACAGTAATGAATCTTAAAGGACAGAGCCTGTACAAAAAAATGGGTGAAAAAGTGGGTCAATACAGGACATTATCCCAAATTTCTATTGACAGTATATTACCTTAAAACTTCAAAAATAAATTGTCCTCATAATTAGTTTAATAGTTCTGACTACACATAATGCGACCTCCATGTTTATAGAAACAAAACATAGTATAATTACAAAATATAATTAACTGTACTAATTAAGCTATAAAATAGCAATAACTCTCAGTAAGTATCTCACTGCAGTTTGCTACTTAGCTGAATATATGACTGTAAAGGAAAGCTAAAAGGACTAGACGCGGGAGTGAGTACAAGAGTTCATCCTGCCCCAGAAGTCAACTAGATTTAAAAAATCTGTCGGAATAGTTGGTGAAAAATCAGTAGCAGCAGCATGTGCAGCAGATGGTTGTTCAACAGCGGAAACGAGTTTGAGTGTGCAAGGCTGCAACAGCTCTTCTGGTGGCTGGTGGCCCTACTGCCATCTGAAAGGACACGAAGGGGTTTACCTTAAGATTTGTTCCTGGGTCCCCAAACCAGCACCTTAGCCAGCACTGCTCACAAAGAGGACTGAAACCACTACCTAGAGGAATGTTTGATTGATGGGGAAGCAATAATGGGATGTTTTCACTTCCAGAGCACAATATATACCATTACTTGATAGTGCCATCATGCAGGAAGAGAGAAACCTGTTGCACTCCCAGACTCAGATGACTACTGTGGAACAACTTTTGGTTTTGCTCTTTTGTCCAAATAGAACTTGGTTTATTGTACTAACAGTTGTCTTAATGTATCTGGCCTTTTAAACCATGCCAGCTGACAATTGTACAAGATAAATGTATGAGAGGTATTTTCAGGAACAAGCCATGTGACAATCAATTTCAACTTAATGTTACTTAGGTGTTTATCAAGTAGTGAGTTGCTTCTTTCTTCTGCTATGTTTTCTAATAAAGTATTTCTGCTTAAACAAGCAAATAAGCTAACATACCTCCTGCTACCTTGCCTTTATTCTATGTAATAAAAATCCTTACTGAAAGAATTTATCACAGGGTAAGGAGAATATTTTTTGAGTGGAATCCCTTAAAGATATTGGCAACACATCACTGGATTCCCCAGGAAAGGGAAAAAAAAATTTCTTTACTAGAAAATACATGGTTTAGTGCCAGCTACTATTCCACCTAAGAGATCAACAACCCAGGAGACTACTTTTGATTGCTGAGTGTTGTTGTCTAACATGCCAGTCCAGCAGATAATGATGGGGCAGGTGGAAGGCACTTCTATTCACTTCTTTCAAGTGAGTTTTAATTTATTCTTCATCTTTTCTTTCACTAAGAACTTCTCTCCCTTGCCTCGGTAACCTACTTCATTCAGTGTGTCTGCCAAACCAGTGAAGAGGAGATGGGATAACATATTTTTGTGTGAGTCATATGCTGGTAATGGTCTGAGCTATTTTACTGTCTGAAGTAGCGTAGCTCTTTCATCTCATAGGTAGTTTTACTACTACTGGTTAAAGGTTTAAAGGAATGTATGGCCTGTCTATCTAAGGGGCAGCTGACACGCAGTCAGAAAATACATTGGGGAAATTTTAGATCGCTGAGGTTCAAATATCATTCAGAAGAAGCAAGGAAAAAAAGCCTTTCATCACAGCCCTGTGATCTTGAATGTAGCTTTTGTGTTGTATCTCTATAGCTTGTAACTTGTAACGATCAAACTTGCAGCATCCTTTAGAGAAATTTCTGAGATTTCATAATTTTAGTTGTTCTAGATTACATTTATAAGAGAAAAATTAGCGCAGTTGGTGTCAAACCACCCATAACACTTTTATAAGAATCCACATCATTTAAACAACTGTATTATAAATTTTGCCTTTCTTTTTTGACAGATTCATCATCTGTCTATAGTGATATAGAGATTCCTGCTGACATAGGCAAATCAGGACTTGAAGTCATTCAGAAGTCTAACAGGATGTAATAATAATAATGCCATGTTCATAATCATAATTAAACTTGTGTATAACATTAATATGAAGTAAACCAGTTTGTTGTGGAGATTGTACAAAACTTTCTTCTTCCAAACCATGGAAGCCAAGGTTCACAGTCACAAAAGGCACCATCTCTCTCATCACCAAAAAGTTTGACCCTATTCCTGTGGTACATACACCATTTGCATGTATTTTCTCTTTAAATGAGTGTGTTTTTTAATCTCCATGTTATCAACACACTTGGAACATGTAAATATGCAATTAGTTATCATCAAGGCATTTTTGTAATCCATTTTTTCTTGGGAAATGTGTGTGTGCATGTGTGCACATCTGTGTGTGTGTAAACAGCTTCGTAGAATAATTTAGATTGGAAGAGACCTTTGGAGGTCATTTTGGCCAGCCCCCCTGCTCAAGACAGACACACATTCACTAATTAGTCTAAAACCAGCAAATTATGTATTTATATTACCATCAGGACAGCTACAAAAGAGACAGACATTTCTGATAAAATAATCTAGTAACTTGCAATTATGTACATTAAGCAACACCATTTTCCAGTTACCTAATATATACACATTTCTCTTTACATGCATGTATGTATACACATACCACATATACAGATACAAACACACAAATTAGAAAGGCATGTGAAAGGATGTGTAAATATATATGTATATAGCAGAAATTGCATTTGTAAAAAGGAATATGCGTACATGAAATGTTCTAAAATAATATTATTTTCCTCCTGAAATAAAGCCAAAGCCATGGAGTCTACCTAGAGAGCTGAAAGAGGTCAGAAGATAAGACCACTTGACTTTTACTTATACCAGCCTTTTTAAACAAAGGTATCATATAATGGTGCCTGGATACAGGATGTGACATTTGAGAGCACATCAGTTGCCCTTCAGTGCATTCCGTATGAGCTTATCAAGTCCATACTAACCTGGGTGACAACTAATTAAGACACCACTAATGAGGCTGTAAAAATTAGGGTCCTTAGAGATGTCTGATTACGGACATCTATTGCTCTTCGATCATTATACAGGGAGAAATGTCCCTGAGTGAAAGTTTGGATGTTTCAGATAGGTTTTCAAGAGCACAGCTTTCTGTGGTAAATAGAAAACAAATGTAGTTAATCATGCAGATATCAGCAAAACATGGAACATTATGCCTTTGTGTTCATGCAGAAAGAAAATGTGTCTGATGTAGATGTTTAGCTTTATAATAGCTTAATAGAACCAATATTTGGCATATTCAAATACCAAACTACAAACAAATGTGCTGTCACTCTGAAAGCTTTCATATGGTTGCAATTTTCAAATTAGCAAACTAAAAGTTATCTAAAAGGCAACATATTGCTATACTCTAATGGGCCATTATGGCATAACTTAGTTACTTATTTAGTTATCTGTTCCAGCTTAAATTCAATTTCTCCAGATTTTGGACTCAGAAACCCCACAGGGCTTTTACAATTTGGCTTCTGCAAAGCCTACTCCTTTCTCAAGAGGTAGACAGAATCACAGAATCACAGAATCACATTTTCTTCTGGACTATGTTACAGGAGCATGAACTCTACAGGTCTTGGCAATACATCTGAGTAAATGTGACCTGTATAGGCATTTTCTTCCTGTACTTACCACCCCTATTACAAGAACAGTGTAATGCAAAGAATCCCTTATCATAGTATACCCTTGCATACAGCAGCAAGACTGACCTGAGCCTATTCAGAGAGAAAATATCGGATCTCAGCACATAGGGAGAAGTTGAGTGAAGCCAGATTGCAGCCAATTGACCTGAAAGGAAAATATCCAAGCTCCTATACTAGTTCCATCGATGCTTTACTGACTGAAAGGGATTTATATTCACAATAATTTCCCTGTGGTTTCTCTCCTGACATTTTATATTCCTAGTTTTAAAGAAAAGGGTTGCCTTCTGTATCCCATATACATAATCCTGACTCAGTAATGCTGTTTTCTCAGGTTCAGCATCTTACCCTGACCCCAACTTTAACTGCCCACAATGTAGATGTCTATATATGAAATAGTCTCTCTAAACAAACTGGCTCTATAGTCAATGGGAAGCTAGTCTGTGTAGTCAACACAGAGACTACTTGAGGAGGAAATGCATCTGCAGCTTCTTTTCATTGTAATTACCAGTTCTGTTGACTACAGAGATACCATGTAATGATTTTTCAGAGACCCTTTTTTTGTCAGATGACTTCCAGAATAACCTCAATTTGTCTAATAATAACCCATTGCTCAGTGTAGTTACATCTGGAAAAAAAAATTGAAAACATTATCTCGTTCCTTTCACTTTCATCTGAAGAGCTGTTTCTTTAAAGATCTTTCACTCTTACATATCAAAGTGACTTTTGAATTCATTTTGATCTTCATTTACAAAATCAGACTATATACGAGTGAGGAGGTAAAGTCCTCATCCACAAAACTCAGAGATAACCACAGATGGAGTATTAGACCTGGGTCTAGTTTAACATTTTTCTTTTCTCTACAAGCATCTAAACCATTGTCCTGGTTTCGGCTGGGACAGAGTTAATTTTCTTCACAGAAGCTAGCATAGTGCTGTGCTTTGGATTTAGTACTAGAAGAATGTTGGTAACACACTGATGTTTTTAGTTGTTGCCAA
>BOSO01019996.1:7824-25148 GCA_018403395.1 Gorsachius goisagi
CCCTGGGCAGCCCCTTCCAGAGCCTGACAGCCCTTTTGGGGAAGAGGTTTTTCCTAATGTCTAGCTTAATAGAGAGATGGCTGTGTCAGGAGGGAATCTGTGACTTTAGGGAAAGAAAAAAAAGCAAGGAGCAGCTCCCGCCAGGCTCCGCGGGAGCAGATGGAGGATGCACTTGGCTGCGGCAAGAGCCGCAGGCCCTTCTTAACCTTGCGAATGGCTTCTGTACCAGGAGGGGTGGGTTGGTTCAGGCTTGGAGGGCTCCTGAGGAAAAGCTTCTTAATTTTCCCTTCACCCTCTTCAGACCAGCAGTTTCGCACAGGGACATGGAGGTGGAGTTGACGAGTGCAGTGGCAAGGCTCGGGCAGAGCAGGGAAGCAGCCACCGTGCCCATCCAGTGAGGAATTA
Source organism: Gorsachius goisagi (assembly GCA_018403395.1). NCBI lineage: Eukaryota > Metazoa > Chordata > Aves > Pelecaniformes > Ardeidae > Gorsachius > Gorsachius goisagi. The sequence continues at coordinate 8,230 of BOSO01019996.1, forward strand.
TCCGATAATACTGGAATGACACTTATTTGGAAATACAGCCCCAAGGGATGCAGAGGAATTCATTAAAAACAAGGGACATGGGAGAGAGAGTAGCTTTGGAGACCTTTTAGCTCTCCTGAGCTGGTCTGGATTTCCTCCAGATTCACTGGAAACAAGCCACGGTCTCCTCAGTCACCTGCACGACGTGAGTTTGTGCATTCTCAGCCCACTTCCCACTGGGAGAGGTGCTTGCTGTAGGAGATACAGCAGGATATGTGATGGCATGTTGTGCTTGATGAGTCTGTAGGCTCCTTAAACCTCTTCCCAGCGTCTCCAGAAATGATCCGAGCCCGGCAGAGGAATGGCAGACATGGTCTTAGTCTGGTGTCTCCTCAAAGCTCAAGGAGTCGGGTTGGGGGTTGGACTAGATGACCTCTAGGGGTCCCTTCCAACCCAAAACATTCTATGATTGTATGAGTCAGTGGTTTAGGAGGACAAATTAGCCTCCACGGGAGGAATAGGGGCTGTGGGACCCACATCACCCTGGAGTCCCCACTGACTGGAGCACCCCCGGGGAAAGCCATTTTCTATCCCATTTGCTGACTGTGTCTGAGCCCACTCCCTCCGCTCAAATCTGCAGACAAAGCCAGAAGTAAGCACGGTTTTAATCTAGCACCGGGCCTGCTTAGTCATAGGCACTTGCTTTCAAGTGGTGCCAGCTTGGTGGTGTGATGGGTGAGCCCCGAGAGCAACCTGGCATTAACTCATGCCCCAAAGGGCGTTCCAGCGGTTTGGGTGCTGCATTCCTCCGGCTCCCATGAAAGCACCCGTGCTTTCGTGTCGGAGCCTGCCTTGTAGGCACTAACGAGCAGCACCCCCAGCTGAGAACCGTGCTCCAAACTGCAGTTAGTTTTACAGCACCAGTAGTAAACATCTCTGCAGGTGGGGTTCATCTTGCTTGACTTCAGGCCGTCAACGGGAGACATCTCCATCTGCACTCGTCACCCCCGGGCTCCGTTTAGATGGAGGAGAAGAAGTGTTTGCAGGGATTTTTCTGCCCTATTTCAGACGCCGGTGATGGGGCTGGGCTGACTCAGAGCCCACAAGTGATGCTTCTCTGCGTGGGTTGCGTGGGGAGCCTTGAGCGCTGAGGGTAGGTCGGTGTTGTAGGTGCCCCCATTTGGATGCCGTGCTCTCAGAGATCCCTGCAAGGAAGGGACATGAAGCCAGCGGCAGCAACCTCAGTGCTTCCAGCTGGTTCCCAGTTCCCAGGGCTTTTTGCTCTGGAAAGGGGCTGGGCAGGGGCTCAGCCACCGGCTGCCCCCGTCCCATTTATCTCTGCGTTGCTCGGGAGCATCTCTGCAGGTCACCTTCTCATCTCCTCCTCGCGCTCTCAAAAATCAATGCTCTAATTTGCCAGAGCGCAACAAAACAACTGCAATGACTGGAGCAGAAATAGGATCGTATTCCTAAAGGCTCTGTGCTAAAAACGGTGCTGGTTGCGGTACAGAGCTCCCCTCTGGCAGGCCACGATGCTCCTGCGCGGCTTGGGGGGCATCCCTGGTTGTGAAACCGAGACCCGTTGGGCACCAAGAGTTGGGCACCCAAGGTTGGCCAAGGGCGCTGTGGCAGAGCCAGCAGCTGAGCCCAAACCCATCCCACCACCGCGTGCTGCCTTCTCCGCAAAGCTGCCCTTTCTTTTTGGCTGGTGCAATTCTCATTCCTCTTCCGGAAGCTGAGGAATGGCTTTGGGGAGATGACACCGCGCTGATTTAGGGGCTTGACCTTGGGAGCGCTCCTGAAAAGCTGCGGTTTCCTGAGCACAGCTTCACATTGCCTTTTATGAACACTTTACAAGTTACACGTATATTTGGGGATCTAGCAACCGGCAGGAAAAAAAAAAATGCGCATGCAAGAGAGAAAGAAGGGATGAAAAAAAAACCAAAAAAACCACCCCTTTTATATCTCCAGGCTGCCTTCAGCAACAGCATTCCTAAATAGGAGAGGTTAAATATATTGCTGCCATTACACTCTACAAGGAACACATTCCATAAAAACGAAGGTGCCGTAAATTATACAAATATGATGCTAACAAGCCAGGAAATGCACTGCTAATGAGGTCAGCTATAGAACTCCCGCAGTGCTGCAAATCATGTGCCAATCCGGCACAGGAGGTACAGGAGCAGCCCTGGGTCAGCATTTTCTGAGCGCATTTGTAACCCGCTGTTCGGCGAATAGTTATACAGGTAGATAAAAATCCTCCTCCTCTCCTTGTTTATGTGTCGAATAACCAAGGCACCAGACAATCACGCTTCGCGTTAATGCACCTTGCTATTACGCCTATCGTTCCGTGGCGCGGAGCGGCGAATTAGTCACTCCGATGTGTAAATATTGGTTACAGTTTGGAAGCACGCACGCTTTTGTGTGCCTATCAGGCTTGCTCCTGGAGGAATTATACATGCTGGCACCAGGGTTTGGGGTTTTGTTTTTTTTTTTCTTTCCTTGTACATACTGTGTTTGCTAAAGCTCTTAAAAAAAAAAAAAAAAATCAAATAAACATGTTGGCGGCGGCTAAGTTATTCGCTTGTTCAGCCTTCCTCCCCTCTTAGGCAGTGGGACAATAAACACGTTTAAATGTGGCATTTAGGAACCAAAACAAGAAACCTACCCAAAATCTGTGCGCTTGAAAAACAAGCTCAAACCCCCTTGGACTGTTTTGTCCCAGAATTTGAGGCGAAGCCCCCGCCCTGAGCAGTGAGCCTGGAGCCAGGAGCAGGAGGGGGCTCGGATGCTGGTGGCGGCCGGGCGTAAACCTGCGGCTCCCACCTTCAGATGGAAGCGACGCTCTCCATCGGAGCATTGAGATAATTTTGCCATTTCTGCAAATTTTGCCATTTCTGCTCTGCTCCTGCTGCGAGCCAGGCGGAGAGCGTCACGGCTGCGGGGGGACCCAGGGCCAAGACCTTTGCGGTGTCGTGGTCCACTTTTCTCCTCCGCACCGCAGCAAACAGAACCACCCTGGAATAGCTCCCGGCCCCGCAGAGCAAGCCCGGGGCTCGGCTGCACCCACTTCCATAACAAGCCCTGGCTCTCGGTCTGCTCAGCCATCGACTCTTTTTTTTTTTTTTTTTCTACCCCAGCTTTGAGCAGCAGAGTGCAGGATCTTGAGCTGGCTGCCCAAAAGCAGGGCACCCGCCGAGGTGCTGCCGGGGACCAGGGGGGTCCCACCACCATCACCCCCGTTTCTCCTGGGTGGGTGCCCCCGCTGCAGGGTGGGCGTCCCAGAGCATTTGCCCCGGACTGGGGTGCTGGGAGGTGCTGGTGGGGAGATCAGGGGCTTCAAACAGATAAACGCTGACGATCCCCGAGCTGTGGGCTGGGCTCGGGCAAAGTATGAAATATGCATTTCTGCCTTTCATTTCCATATGGTTTTTATGGGTCCTCCATGCAGAAACAAGAGCAAAAGCCTCATTCAGAAGCCTCCCAGCTTGGCAGATTTATTACCAAATTAAGGAAGGAGGAAGCACATCAGCTGTCTGGCCCAGGTAGAGGGGATTATCTCTGCTTGAGAGGAACCAGACAAAGCCAGGGTTTGAACTCAGGAAGGCTTCCCATCATGGGCAATAAGGGCTGCGAAGTTTGGAGTGCCCGAGACGAGCTCTGTGGCCAAAATGGCCTTTTTGTGCTGACAGTTTAAGTGGCTTCTTGGCCACCAGAGAGCCACCCATCGCGAGGTCCCTGCCCTCCCGGCCGCACGCTCCGGGCTCCTCGGGCAGGGACCAGCTCTGCTCTTCTTCTTTCTTCTCACGCAAATAACTGTTGCAAGCAGAAATGCATTTCTATATTTAATAAGCTGGATATTTACATTAACTAAATAGCAGCTAATTATGAAAACATACTTAAGAGTCTGAGCAATTAAGCAATAATATATTACACAGTTATCAAGCCTCCAATACACATGTCCTTAATAATCAAAATATTAATATGCAGCTACTCTTCTATTATACAGCAGCTCTGCTATTATACAGAGAGTGTCCTATTACTGCCAAATTAAATGCATAGTTAGGCGAATTTAGGACACTTAATTTAATGTGTTCCCAAGAGTTCACTGTGGCAGATTCTGCAAGACAGGCCTCTATCTAGGTAGCACAGGATTCCTGGAATTGCTCTTTACTCCAAAGCCACATGGCTTCATTTGCACGGAGACGTGGTTAACCCCTTCGTGGCAGCAAAGTGCTTGGGAAACTGCTCGTTCCCGGGGCCGTGCTCTTAGCCACCGATAAAAGCTCCCGTCGAGAATGAAACGCCACGCGCTTTTTAATGGATTGCAATGGAAACGCGGTAAGGAGATTCCGTAAAGCAGAGCTGGAGATGAATGGGAAGAAAGCAAGTAGGAAAGTAGTGGGTGGATGCCCACGTTGTCCCATGGGCAGCTTTCATTTTTCCGATGGCCAGGCTCACAGTCCAGGGGCTGAGCCGATGTCTGTCGACTCCAACTCTGGTTTTTCCCCCCTATAAATACTGTCTGCTTGTATCCTGGGCTGTCTGACGTTCGCTCGTGGCAGGGGGAGAGGGTGGCAAATGCACGCGTAAATCCCTGCTCTATAAAAACTTGGGGAACATTTCCACTCGCATACTTTGCCCGTGGCTGTTTGAGAGCTGCTGCATCCACGGGCGTGCAGAGCCCACGGGTGCCCCAGCACCCAGCAGAGGGCACCCAGCAAAGGGCACCCAGCTCCTGCCCCAGGGGTAGCACAAGATGCTGTGTTTTGTAGGACTTTTTAGTTAAACCCCACGACCACAGGCCTCATTTGTCATCACATTACACATTTTCTTGAGTGCAAAGTGGGTGTGAAGCGTAAACAGGCTGATTTGGTATCAATTTACACCTCGTTTGGCATTGAAATAAATGAGGATGGGCAGGGCAGGGATTGCAAAAACCTGGGTTTGGGGTGGGTTGTGTTTCCTGTGCTGCTGCACCAGTGGGGGGAAGAAAGAAACGTGAGTTCCTCTGTTGGGAGGCTCTTCTAGTTCCAAAATCTCTGGCTTTAGAATGTGCTCTGTGCTTGTTCTATCAAAATATCTTGAAGATGCCCATAGTTGATTGGAGGGCTGCTGCTATTTACTGCCCAACAATTCAATCCCTCCTGAGCTGGGATGTTAGTGGGGGTTGCAGGGTGAGGAGGCAAACTGGGGTCTTCTCTGGTACTGGGGTCTTCACTGGTGCTGGGCTCTCTCCCAGTACACCCACCTGGGTGGCAAACTGGTACGGGCTACCCCAAAGCTGGTGCTCCGAGCGGTGCCAGTGGTGTGCTGGCCTCAGTTTCCCTGTCAATGTGTTCTGATGGAGGAGTGAAGCCCCAGGGGCTGTGCAGCCTGGGCTTTATTTTCCAGGGGGATAATTTTAGCCTCTGAGCTGCTGGGGTGGGTCTGGAAAACCATGCAATGGCCTTTCCTTCCTGCCGCCCAGCCAACATAAATCCTTACGGAGGGGGCAGCAAGTTGCACCGCAGAGCTGGCGTGCGGTGCTGTGGGGTCTGCCAGACCCCGGGGAGGGGCAACCAAAAAGCAAAAGTGCCCTTCTCCCCCGTGCCCAGCTCTGCAGAGGAGCTGCCTGCCCACCCCTGCTTGTGGTCATATGTTTTTTAAGGCCTTATCTGCCATATGGCTTCCAGTTGGGATGATTTATGGGGCGAGGAAAGCATACTGATAAATTTTACGGCCGGGCCCCGTGCAGACTGGGGGTATCAACAGCCCAACCCAGACAGCCCTAATGGAAAGTGCCGGCACCGAAGAGCGAGGCGTTATTTATGACTGTCTGTAATGCCACTGCTGGAAATTTATCATCGCTTCTGCTGGGCAGGCTGGAGCTGTGGCGTGGCCAAGGCGGGGGGAAAGGGGGTGCGGAGGGGAGAGAATGGGGTGGGCACTCCTTGGGGGGATGCGTGGAGGAGCTGGAGCAGGGCGACCCCGTGGGTGAGCCCCGGCGCTCGGCGGAGCCCGGCCAAGCTTCGCCTTGGCGGGGGGGGGAAGGGGCTCGGGGTGCAGGTGCCTTCCCGGGCTCGTGTTCACCCAACTGCTCTGAAAGTTTTACGTCCCTGGCTGGCACGGAGACCCTGAGCGTGGCGGGACGGCTATGGATGTCCCTTCCCAAGCTGGCGTCTCGCAGCCGGGGCTGTGCCGCCGCACGGGCGGAGGGGGCTTTGGGGGGTCCCCCCATGGCTTGGTCCCCAGCCTCGCTGCCTGGCTCTGATGCTGCGAGCAGCCGGTGGGACTGAGGGGACACCAAGGCCCAAGGTCACCCAGGAAAAAGGTGGGGAAGAGCAGCCCCAAGAAGGGGAGCCTGGAAAACCAAACCCCTAATGGTTGCTGCTGGGCTGGAAATGCAGGGGATAAATCAGAGAGCCAGGGAGGGGGTGTGGAGAGATGAGATGCTGGTCCCCCCCTCTTCTCAGCCAATGCTACATTTGCTGGAGGAATGAAAAAAATAATAAATTAAAAAAAAAATTAAAAGGGAGCAGCTATAAAATCTAGATACTAATAAAATGTTCCAGGAAGATGAATTCTTCCGATATAATGGTGATCCCTGATACTGAAATGTTCCACAAATACATTTTCATAGCCCCACTCAGTATTATTTGTAGATCTTTTTGCAACCCTTGTCAACAAATTCCTGATAAAAAGGAGACACTTTGCTGTGTGCTAAAGCTATGAATTTAAGAAGTGTCAACTGGTCCTTATTTATGGCGCAATCTTTGGCTTTCTCATTTTACTGATGTGGTTTGGAGCAGACTTGCTGCCTCACTCCCATGCTCTCCCTCCTTGCTCCCCGCTTTGGGATATTAATACTGCAGCTGTCTCGGAGAGCGCTGACTTTCTCAAGGTGCAGAGAAGTTATGCTCTGCGGACAAATCTCTCCGAGTAGGAAAATCCATCAAGGAGGAGGAAGAGGGGGAGGAAAACATCGCCTTGGCAAACATCAAAATTCTCCCCGTGTTGTCAGGCGATGCCGGTGTTTGCTCCGGCGCCCCGGGCAGGGTGGTTGTGGCGGTGGAGACCTGGGGACAACGGGCGAGGAAACGGCTGGTTAAATAGAAATGTAATCCCTGGGGAATGGGATGGAGGGGATGGGAAGGGGGAAGTTGGGAGGGGAGATCTGTGGAAGCCAAGGGGCTGCGTGCTCGCTGCCGCTGCTCGCACCCTCCCTTCCACGCACGGGCTAGAAAGGGGTGAAATGGCTCAAAATCCTGCCTGGAAATGTGGGCTTTACCCATGGGTGCTCTGGAGTGCCCCAGGGAAGGAAAGCACGTCTTAGAGGACAGCAAAAACGCAATGCGAGACGTGAAGTAGTGCCTGCCCCCAGAATTAGGTGGAGAGGAGCGGGGTAAGAGGCCTCCTTCAGCAGAGAAGGGTACCTCTGACCACCCACAGCGGAGGATGAAGTTGTTGAGCTAACTTGGCTTTTTGCAAAGTTTGGCCAGAAGTTTCCAGCTCAAAGACTGCGTTCGGTGTCCGGCTGACCAATAAATGTTGGTTTGCCTTGGGAAAGCCGCCTTGCCTAGCTATAACTCGCACCAGGGGCCTAAATTGCCCTTGGAAGTTCTAGCTCAGCGTTGATTTAGGCTCTTCTGGCGAGGCCGTGGCGTTGAGCAATGGTCCTGTGACTCACAGCTTAGCCTCAGGCTCACCCTCCCGCAAACACGCCATCCAGGACTCATAAAGGAGGCTGTGTAAAGCCAGGGGTCTCGGGGAAAAATCTTTTCCGGTACAAATCCATGTACAAATCAACAACAGATTATTCAGAGTTTGTGCTTGGAAGGGTGGTGACAGTAGTTACTGAAATAAGTGCTAATGGGAAGTTACGCTTCGCGAGTTTGCTTGCAGAAAGCCGTGGCACGGAGGTGAGTCCGTACGGAGCTGGGTGAAGGGTTGGATTTCCATCCCGCTCCTGGAGAGACCCTGCCGGGGTCCCAGCCTTCTGCTGCTGCCGGGTCGGGGTTCCTTCTTGTCCCCAAAGCCCATGTTGGCTCTGACTGGGGTACAGCCCGGTGCCCGTGCTCCCCGGCCGTGCCCGTAGCTTCTGGCTGGCACAACCTCGTAGCCTGGAGGGATGGCTTGAGCTGCCTCCCAAGTGCTTCTCTGTCCACTTGTCTGCTTCCCTTTCTCCAGTCTGGGCTCTGCTTCTGCAGCAGCCTCTTCCCAGACCCAAAATGCAAAGCTTAAAATCAGCGAAGGGTGCCCAAGCAATGAACCTGGCTCGGGGAGTTTTCTACGTGGCAAATTGAGGGGGGAAAAAAAAAAAAGAGACTTTCTGGGTCACTGGGTCCTTTGCTCTCAAACATCATCTGCTCTTTCGCATACCTCTTACTCTTCCCCAGAAGGAGATGGGGTCTTCCACTGGTCTCTGGGTTGGAGATCCCCACCCAGCACCTCTGTGCCTGGCCAAGGAGGCTCCGAGCATCCCGGGGTGCTGCACCCCAGCCACAGCCATGGTCTTTCCGCTCCTACAAATGCACTGGGAGCACTGGGATGCACTGGGAGCACTGGGATGCCCAGGGACAAAGGACCAGTAAGCGTGGCCGGACTTCTCCCGTGCTCGCCGAGATGCTCGGGTGCCTTGGGGACAATTAGGTCCCAGTTTGCAGATCCTGTTTTAACGATGGCACATGTTCATAATTTAAGGTCTTTACAATGGTGCTTGGTTAAGGCCGGAGCCTACTCCCCGCTGCCCGTACCTTTTGTTTGGGTGATTTACTATTCCTCTGTGCCCCTCTGCCCACCGAAATTCATAACAGCTTTCACATAGCAATAGAAAGCTCGTAATTATAGCTGTGTCTGGTAGTGCCATTGGAGCTAAAGGGCCTGCTGGCACTTTCTTTTAACAGGAATCCAGCTCCCAGCTGGAATGAAATTTGCCCTGCTGACGGGGTCTTTTTATTAGTTTGTTTGAGCCCTTATTAAAAAAATACTCTAGTTCTTGGCAGCGATGGGCCGGTAGACTCCACCTTCGGCTCTCCTGTGCTCAGACTCCGAGTTTTGAAAGGAACCTTGGGAGTTGGGTTCAGCAGCGCCGGGGCACCTCACCCCAGCCAGAAAGCGTTGCCCTTGGGCTCTTGCTGCCCGGGACAGTGATACCATTTGTTTGGTTTTTTATAAGAGAAGTTTATTTTTAATTATTCAAAGTCGCCCAGGCAAACGTGCAAGAAATCAGGTATAACCCAATAAACGCCATGCTGGTTTTTTTTTTTTTTTTTCCTCCTTGAACTCCATTTGTGTTTCTTAAAAGGAGGTCGTTTACCTTCTCCCAGTGAAATGTCGTGTTGGGGTGACAGAGGCATGGGGGATCAGCGTCTCCCCCCCAAGTGCTGCTGCCTGCAACAGGGACGGGCTTGAAGGATACTGCTTGTGGCAAGGGATTTTCTTCTGCCCTCATCATCTCCTGCCCAGGGCTGCCTTGAACTGCAGCAGGGCAGGGTCCTGCAAATGGCATAACCAGGGCGAGCAGAGCGCCCGGGGAAGGAGGAAGAGGAGGAGAAGAAGGACAGAAAGAAAAGAGGGATGGAAAAGCAGACAAGAAGGTGTTGAGAGGGTGGATGAGAGGGGTAATGCTTGGGGAGACGCTCCAGTTTTGCTTTCTCCTGTGTTTGTCTGGAGACCTCGGTCAGTATTTGAGCAGCTCCTGAAGCCACCAGAGGTGACAACGTCCCAGCCCAGCACCAGCCCGGGGGTGGGCAGGGGGCTGGTGTGCGGTGAGCCCCAGGGGAGCTCAAACACAGCTCGTTCTTGGGGGTTTATTCCAAGTGAGTGGGATGTCGTGGAGGGTACGGGGAGAGGGGGGGACAGGTATCTCCTGAGGGGCCCACCCTGCTTTGGGAAGAGGCAGGGATATGGGCTAGTGAACCCCGGCGCTGCTGCGGGTGCCCAGATGCTCCGCTCTCCTTCCAGTCCCGCACATCGCTGCTCGGGCTCTTACAAGCAACCAAAAATTCCCTCCCCCTTATTTTGAGCCCCTCTGCCAGCAGGAGCCTTGGCCCAGGCACCCCTCCTGCGCCAGCCCAAAGCGGCAACCGTGAGCGTCGAGCCACCGCGCCGGGGGACGTGAAGAATCCAGTTACGGGGAAGGATATGGAACTTCCAAAAATAGAGAGAAAGACCAAAATAGTGGGTCATGAATCTCAAAGGCAGAAAGCAGGTCCAGAGTCGCAGCAGCAGGGGGGACGCGTGCTTTTGATGTGCCAGCCATGCCGCAGCCAAGCCGGGGAGCTCAAAATACAGCGTGCCGATGGACTGCGGCTCCTCTCGTGTTCCGCGGCGAGTTTCAAGGTGTAAATTCCCATCAAGGAACCGGCTGAAAGGAGAAGCACGTCATCCGATCTCTGCACGACGAATTGGCAAGAAGGGGATGGCACAAGCCTGGTGGGATCACCGTGACAAAGTCCAGGGAATATTCCCGGTAACAGGGCACCGACCTTCCCTGCACGCTCGCGCTGCAAAATCCGAGAGGGATTTTAACAGCCTAAGACAAGATTCTTGGAAGTTTCAATGGCAAAAGGGTAAAAGATCTTGGGAGTTTTAGTGCAGTTTGGCACTCGTGGGTAAAATGGAGCAGCAGCGGGTCCAGGCTGGCCCTGCCGGGGTCGCCCCTTCCCTGCGCCACCGAGTCCTGGTGCCGCTGGTGGTAGCAGAGGGGTCCTCGTGCAGATGCATTTTTTTCCCACACAGCTTTCTCATCCACCCAATTTGCGGAAGAACAGTCCTAAATTATGCTACGGACGCATCATTTATAAGACCTTTGAGACAAGACCTTTTATCCATGCTGCCAGAGCGGTTCCTTAGCCAAAACGCTTCGTATTTAAGAACTCGATCCTCTGAAACGGTGCCGTCTTCTCGCCGTATGTGCTGAGGAAAAGCAGGGACTAATAATTCCCTGAGTTCCTTTTTTGATTGGAAATGCCGGGTCTTTGTCAGTGCTTGCAGTTGAAGGCAATTGCTGTGTGTTAAACAGGGACTATTGCGCGTATTTATTTACCTCTGAAGAGTTTTATTACTTCCACATACACACATTCTTTGCTGGTTTGAACATCCTGAAAGCAAAGCCCTGCGTGTGCCGGCGCTATGCAAACTAAAGGGCCCGTTCTCGCAGGGTTTTCCTGCTCGGGCAAGGGCTCCAGGGTCAGCTCACAAAAAAAAGGTCATTCAAAAGACAAGTGATGTTTAGAAACTGATAACCACCCGCTTCTGCTGAAAGGGATTTGATTTCCCCATCTAAAAGGAGATCTTTGATTAGTGACTGATGGGGCAACTTCAAAAAGCTCACGGGGTCTGGCTGAGATAAGCATTCAAACCTGGGATTCTCCTTCCCAAAGCCTCTTTGATCTGGAATTAAAGCTGGAAATCTTGCAGGCTTTATTGTGCGCTTTCCAGTGGTTTTTAATGATGTACCAGGCACAATAGGATCCACCTGGCTTTTTCTCTCCTGCCAGCAATAAACTGATGGGGTATGGTTTTAGCTGTGGCTTTCCGGGGGTGCGAAGGGCTCCAGCTCCCTGCGGCGGAGCGTGGCCCCAAAAGCCCCCTTTGTGAGACCCCGAGCTGAGGGGGAGTAAAATGGCCAAACACCGGGGCGGGGGGCTCGTGGCTCCAGTCCAAGGTTCGCCTGTACCCGTGCCAGAGCGGCTTCGATGGGCTGTCGGCTGCCCTGAACCTTTGCTGCTGGTCCAAGGCACTGGGCCTTACTGGGGGCTCACCAGTTTGCACCAGCTAGCAGCCTTCATCAGTCTGCTTGCCGCAGGTTTCGGAAGGGACGCCGGCTCCCTGCCCGAGCCGAGCGTTTTCTTGGGGTCTTTGCGCTTACCCTGCAATGATGGTTTTTAAAAACGCTGTGGCGAGGTGTTTAAAAGAAGGATGGATGCGGTGCTGAGGGCCAGGGTTTAGTGGTTGGGATGGCAGGGTTGGGTTAAAGGTTGGACTCGATGATCTTAAAGGGCTTTTCCAACCAAAGTGATTCTATGATTCGATGATTCTAAGGCACGCGTCGGGCTGGGAGCTGAGTCGCTGCTCCTACCCACTCCAAAAGCCGATGCTGACAGGGTACTACTAGTCCCAGCCTTGGTTTTAGGCATAAAATGTGTCACACCTGGAAGTAATTAGAATGAATTTTTACTAATTCGTAGCTAATTGCACAATTACTCTTCTAGGAAAGATTCAGCTCTCGAAAGACACTTCAACACATGAAATAAGTTTCTCCAAATCTGGCTTGAAGAAATAGCATGAAAACATGAGGCTGGATCCAAAACATCATTTTCTTTTCAAATTAAGTAATTCTTTCCGAAATCTATTTCAAAATCTTCATTGCTGACAGGGATGGTTTCTCCAGTAATTTCTGACGGGGAGGGCTGGGGAGGGGGGGCCTGTGCAAGCCACGTTCCCGGGATGCACGAGCCCAGGAGCCGCCTTCCCCGTCGCATGGCGTCCCTGGCTCCACCGGGCAGGCGGCAGGAGCTCGGCTGAGCTCCCGGGACCCGTGCTCGTCCCTCTGCTTTCGGTGGTGGCTCGGTACAGCGGTTTCTGGCAGTACCCCGGGGGCTCAGCCCTGCGCCCGGCGCAGGATGGTGCTGGGGTGCGGGACCAGCCGGGCTCAAAGCGGGGAGCGGTGCCTGCGTGCAAACCGCTCCGACGCGTCGCTTGACGCGGTGTCTCCATCTCCTGCGCGCTTGCAAATGATGTTTACTATTTAATAAGATGTGATGAGACTGTTCTGATACTTCAAAGGCAGCTGACAGTTTTGTTAGAGATAATCAAGGAACTTTTGGACAATTACGGTGAAGGCTTTGACAGCAAGAAAATGCATAAACCTTGTAACTGTAACTAGCACCAAAGTCAAAGATTTTTCCCTGGAAACAACTTGAATATTCATTTTATCCATTAAGCGTCACTTTTTTTTTTATTTATTTATTTTTATTCCATGCTTTTTTATGTCACTTTGCTTCCTTCATGCCCAGGAGAGCTTTTTTCTTGTTACAGGCTATGAATTTTCCCACCTTCTTGAACTTGCTCAGCTCCGAGCGGGCGGACGGTTTTGGGTGCTGTCTCCCGGTCTGTCTGCTGCGCCGGCGCACCCCGCGAGCGCAGGGCAGGGGGGGGACATGCTGCAGCCCCCACTCTGCAGATTTCTTCCGAGACCAAGAAACTCAAAGACCCCTGTAAACCCTCCCTGAGCCAGGGCAGCAATGGGCTGGGGCTGGGCAGCAGAAAAAAGCTTGGGTGACTTCCTAGGGATGGGGCTGGATCTGGGAGGTGAAAAGTCCCCGTAATTCAGCCAGGATCAGCAAAACTTAAATATCCCTCGAAAGCCTCCGACAGAGCAGGTGAATCCGAATGAAAAGCAGCTGAGCTCTCCCTCTGGGTCATCTGATATGCTGATTCCCCCTAATATTGATTGATGTTTAGCTTATAGACATATTGTCAAGCAGACACCCAGGGCTTTTTTCCAGTTGACGTTCAGGGAGAGGGTTTCATTTAATCACAAACCTTCTATCACTCAAGCCCGCGAGAAGGAAATTTGACAATATGGACGTGGAACTAAAGCCCCTGATCTAATAAGACCTTTGTGGGGTATTAGCAGGAACAGGCGGTGACGGATCACCAACCTGCTCGGGGGAGAATTACCGACGCGCTGAGACTTCTGCGGCGGAACCGGCACCTCCTGTTATCCCATTAGCCAAGCTGAGGAGACAAAATTGCTAATGGGAGAAAACTTTCAGGTGGGGTTAGATCAGCCCTGCCTGCGCTGTGACACCACGGGGGAACGGGCACGACAGGGCGGCGATGCCCCGGTGTATCGGGGGGCCAAGCCCCATCTCCGGGGGGGCTCACCGGGGTGCTCTGTGCTGCCTGTGCCCTCGGTTTCGCCGGCGTACGGTGCCCATGACCTCTTTTCTGCCCTGCACTCGTATCCCTGTCGAGCTCGACCCCCAAAACTCCTCCGGGGTGTGGGTCTGGCCGTGCGTGACCCCCCCACCCCGGCCGCTTCACCCGGCCGGCGACCGCTGCGCCGTGCATCGCATCCTCCGGTAGTCACTTAGGAAAGTAATTGGCCAAAGATTATTCTGTATAATTGAGTGGCAGGGGCTTTGTGTACCAAACAGGGACTTGTCTTTGTCAAAAAGTCTTTACACAGTATCCAGCTCCGGGTGTCGGGGAGGACAAGTTTTTTAATCATGTTAAAATGATTTATTTAAACGTCAAGCCATGTCACCTCACTTCCTTTCATTTTTCAAACTGTTTGTGTTTTTTCTGGATGATAAATTTATCTTCAGACAGCCTCAATATGACTAATTAACTTTGAAATATAAGAACCAGATGTGTGAGCTGGAGAGCTTTCTGAACTCATGCCAGGCATTTTTTTTTTTATTTTTTTTTTTTTCCCCCTCCTCTCCCTTTCCCCGTTGCCTGCGCTGAAGTTGCTTTGCAGACGCTCGCAGCACATGGAAAAACCTGGCTGGACAGACAGACAGATGGACAGACCGACCCTTTTCCCCCTCCTGTCCTGCTCTGCCCCAACCCAGGTCACATTTTACCACCCTTACGCTGGCTGGGGGACGGGGCACGCCGCGTACCTGCCGTCGTGCTCTTTAATGTGGGAAGCAAGCTGCCACCATTCGTTTGCCACATGAAAGGAAATCAAGGCTGGATGTGACATAAAGTGATTTCTTTTCAAGAAAATCCTCCCGTGTGAAGTGGGTTTTCCCCTTCATGACACGATCGCCCTGAGCCGCTCGAAGAAGGGAAACATTTGCGTACCAATTAATTAAGCAAAGCCTCGGCAGCTTCATTTTTCTCTCTGTAATGGGTGGTCTTGTCACAGGCACGAGGGGTGGGAGGGTGAAACCCCCCGGGCGAGGACGGGAGCAGCCAAGGTCCCGGCTCCGGCATCGCCTCCCGTTCCCGCTGTGCTGGGAGAAGCAAGGCGCCCACCACCCTCCCCAAAACACCCCCAAAACCACCACCAGAGCAGCCTGGAGGGTGCAGGGGGCTGCCCTGCGGGGGGCGGGGGGGGGACTGCGGCGCCGGAGCAGCACCCCGGGAGCGGATGGAGCAAGCGCTCGATGGCACCGTGCCGCTGCGCGCAGACAGCGGGGACAATAAATAACGCTCTTCGCCTCTCTCCTCCACTTTGCTTGGCAAAACACTCATTAATCACAAAATGTGCTGAAGCCGATTGCAGCGAGGGCTGGCGTTGATTCATTCTCCGTTCTGGAGAGCTCCGTCCCATTTTGAAAGCGATGGACAAATACCAGTTTCCAGTTTTAAATTATTTTTCATTTCCGTCGGGCACAGGTAATGAGCAGAAGGCATAAAGGTTGGAATCGAAACGGGGCATCGGGGCCGGCTCCGGACTAGGGAGAGGATTCCCGAGGTGACGGCGCTGCTTGAGCTCTGCCCAGCTCAGGAAGGAAAAATGAGTTTTCTTGGATCCTGATGATGGGAAAACCCTTCCCTGCCCAAAGCCCCGGGCTGGGGCAGCATCTCTTCACGCTGCTAACGAGCCCTTCAGCAAATGTGGCTGGCACGAGATGGATGGGACGCGATGGAGAGGTGCAGGAAAATCCTGGGATGCCTGGGTTCATCTGAAGAGCTCAGCGCAGCCCTGCAAGCCTGCGGGGAAGGTTATCCCTGCCGGGAGCTTTCCGGGTGGAGAGATCAACCCCAGCGGCTCCGTGGGGCAAGGGGATCAGGGCAGGACTTTTTTTCTGCCCCTTTTTGTGGCTCTGGTGACTTTGGATGGGCACATCGGGAAACCACGGCGGGGAATGGCCTGGCCCCTACGCCAGGTCCCCACGTCACCAGGGGAGTGACATCGCCCGCCAAGCAAACTTCAACAACTGTCTTTTCAGCCAAAACAGATTTTTCAAACAAAGTGTAAATATTCATGTAAAAATGTCGATTTCGGTGGAGATTTTCCTGATCTTCTTGGAAGTGGTAATCAAAATAAGGTTTTCTAAATCGCTTTTTTAAAAATACTTTTATTTAAAGTTTTCATTTCAAACAACCCTAAACTTATTCCATGGGAAAACTGCAGTCAAAATTACCGGGTCGGGGTGTTAAAGGAGGTGGCTGCCATTTTTTAACCACTTCCAGCACGCGGGCTTTTACGCGGGCGCTTCCCAGGCGCTCCTGCCTTCGTCAGCGAGAGCGCCAACGGCTGGCAAGGTCAATTTTTTTAATTGCAGCTTTTCCTTTTGATTAAGCAACGTGTATCTGTGCACACGCGTGCGATGCCTGCTACGTCTCCGCCGAGCGCTGCGGTCAGAAGGGGGGTTTGGGCCACCCCAGCAATCCCCCGCGCCGGGGTGCGGGGCAGCTCCGTGGGGCGCGGACCGGGGTTTGCAGGTTTAATCCCACGAGAGCTTTGCACACCCAGCACCCGTGGAGGACGCTGTGTCCGGAGCCTGGGCATCCACATCCAAAGGAAAATTGTAAGGATACCTCCCGGCCGGCCGCGCGGGGCTGGCACCGGAGCAGCAGTGCGTGCAAGGAGGCTGCTAATGCCAGAAGGAGAAATGAGTCGATAAATGGCATTGCCCGGCACGAGGCAGCCCAGGGACTCTTCTGCTGGGCTTCTGTTTCCTCCAGACAGATGACACGCTCCGTCTGGAGGTTGGACTCGATGATCTTAAAGGTCTTTTCCAACCAAAGTGATTCTGTGATTCTATGGCCATGAGCCGGCCATGGGCGCTGGCAGCCCAGAAGCCAACCCTACCCTGGGCTGCATCAGGAGAAGCGTGGCCAGCGTGGAGGGAGGGGATTGTGCCCCTCTGCTCTGCTCTGGGGAGACCTCCCCTGGAGCCCTGCGTCCAGCTCGGGAGCCCTCAGCACCAGGAGGACATGGACCTGTTGGAGCGGGGCCAGGGGAGGGCTACTAAAATGATCCGAGGGGC
>BOSO01019997.1:0-34132 GCA_018403395.1 Gorsachius goisagi
ACCTGATCTAGTTAACGGTGTCCCTGCTCACTGCAGGGGGGTTGGACTAGATGACCTCTAGGGGTCCCTTCCAACCTGAAACCTTCTATGATTCTATGATTCTATGATTCTATGGAGATTCTACCACCTCTCAGGGCAGCTTACTCTAGTGTTTGACTGGTGAAAATATATTTTTTTTTCATAATATGTCGCTAGAATTTCCTATGTTTCAACATGTCTGTTGCCTCTAATTCTATTACAGTGGTCTTCTAATAAGTGTCTGGCTCTGTCTTCTCTCTATCCATCCATTAGATATTTGAGATGGCAGTGAGATTCCCCTGTATCCTTCCTTCTTAGGGCTGAACAAACCTGGTTCTGTGCCTTTTTTTGTATATCATGTGTTCCAGCCCCCTCACCATCTTGCTCACCCTCCACTGGACTTGCTCCAGGATGTCAATGTCTGTCTTGTATTGAGAAGGTCAAAACAGGACACGCAACTCCAGATAATTAAGGTGCAGCTAAGTATCACTGTCATCTATTCTTGACAACAGTCTGCCTGGAGATTTGAAAAACAAATACTTAAAAATGTAACACTTTTGATTCTTTATTGTGAATTTCAAATATATGTTTAGATATTTTTCTTAGCAATTCATTTATATCTTGAGCTTTATCTGTATAAGGAAATACTGCTATTATCTCTTCCTCCCACTCCTCCTCTTCTTTTCAAGGAATTTTAATTTGTTGCTTCATCGAACAATCCATAACAACTTCCACACTTAAAATGCCTACTTATGTGGATTTTTTTAAATTTACTTGTGTTTTCTTGCTTCTCTGCTTTCTCTCTGAACTCTAAATATCTTATCTTTTCAGCTTGTGTTCTAACTTAAAGCTGTAAGGCCAGTTCTTTTTGAACATGGTGAAAAACCTGTTTTCAGCTAAGATTTAGCTAAGACTGTTGAAACTTCGTTTGTAAACTTAGTGAAGGGAAAGTGGTCATTGTGTCGGTGGAAAATCTTCAGTGTAATCTTCAGTATGGAGCTGCTTTCTTTTGGACTATAATTACAGAAACATTTAAGAATTCCTGTCTGTGTATTATTATTGTTAGGAAAATAGCTTTGAATTTGATGATTCACTTATTCAGTTCTCCTGTGTGTTACTGAAACAAGTATAAAAACAAGCTATATATGCTTAACTAACTGGTATTTGCGTAATGCCCTGACTCTTCCAATGGTAAGAGCCTTCATATGCTGCAGTTATTAAAAATGAGGTGTATTCTAGCCTTTTACACTCTGAAAATGTTCACTGAATTGGGGTCAAGGTTTGGGGGCTGGGGTGGTGTTTCTTTCTCCTTTCTATCTCATTGAAGACTCTGAAAGCATTACTGCCTCTCTCCCACCCCTTCTTCTCCGTGTGTCAAGCAGCTTAACATTGCCTTCATTTTCTGTACTGTTGCAAAGGAAAAACTGGAAGTCTTGTTTCCCTTTGGAACTATTACCTCCTGTTCCATCCTCTGGTTTTACTTCTAGTTTTGAGGGAGGTTGGTTTTTTTCAAGTCTGTAAGGCAATACATTGGTAACCTCCAGTCCCTGATAAGCTGTTTGGAACAAGGGAAAGTTGATGATATCTTGGTAGTTTTTACTGACAGCAGCAGGAAATCACTGTAGAGGCTCTCTAATGTTCCATCCCCTGACCTTGCTCATGTAAACAGGATTTGGAGGAAGCAAAGCAATGTACTGTAATCTGGAAGTCAGAATGTCTGTGCTGGCTGGGAGATGTTTGCTGTTCTTTCTCTTCCAGTGCTAGTTAACACTGAAAACAAGACATGTTTATTGTTCATTTACATTATGATTTCTACAAAGTTAATACTGGATTAATTATTGGAAGGGGAAAGATAAGGATTGTTCCTGTTTAGAGCAAAAGGAACATACTATGCTTTAAAATAGAAAGTGACCAAATAATCTCCACGCACCTCCACTTGTAAAATATGTGAAAGCAAATAAAAACATGTACAACTTTTATTTTTCAAGGTAAGACATTGTTAGTTTATCTATACTGCATTTGTAGTAGGTGTCTTGATGCAAAAAGTAGAAGTATCTGTACTCTCAATTGGTCCTATACACACATTGCTTCCCCAGTATGTGTTTCAGGGCTTAGGTATTTTTTACACTATTTTTTCTGCCCTTATTTTGAGTACAAGTAAAAAAAAAAACCAACCTAAAAAACCCACGTATATTTTGCAAAGATAGCATTATGAATGCAAAATTTGCATCTATGCTTCCATCTCTGTGTACATGAAGGCTTATACAACTACTCTTCCTCACAGGAACTTATTTTGAAAAGATCTTGGAGTAATTTCTCTTCCTTGTGGCTTAACACAACTCCAGAATCCTATAGAAGAGGACGACAAAAGAAATTTTATCTTAAAAGCTAAAAACATTGCACATTTTCCCTGCCATGCAACTTCAAATTTATTCTGATTTACATCCTTTCCTGGCTCCAGCCTTACATGGAGATAAACAACAACTGTCTTCAGTGAGATTAAGGGGAGGGGAGAAGGAAGAAAGAAAAGAATAGGAATTTTAGACATAGACCGTCTCCTCTGGGGCCCAAGTTCAATTCAGAAGGGAACAGCCAGTAGAGCAAAACTCATGTGACACTTCACTGCAAACAGTGATTACCCTTACTGCTTGTTATGGTTCATCCAAAAGCTTTCTGTAGTTCATGGATATCAAGTTTTCTTGGGACCTCAGACATTTAGCCTTTCACTTAATATCATGCAATGCTCAGAGTTTCATACATTTTTCTCTACCAAAGGAAAGTTCTGACAATATCCCTTTGAAAGGAAGACTGGAATCATTGTCCTCTAAGAAAAAGAGAAAAATGTCCTGCTTGTATTCTTTGTCTAAAAGTCTGTTGCCGATTAGACTGAGCTCTGCACTGAGGAGTGATCCCACCAGTAGAAGGGCTTTGATAAAAATTGACAGTTCCCAGCCTCTCCCATCACCTTGCGTTCCTTGCTCCCAGACAGAGAAATAAGAAAGGCCACTCCCTGAATAGCTATAGATTTTTTCGTATACTGCCATCCTTCTGATTACCAGTAAATGCATATTTGAATGAACTGCCAGCTCCATGATCTGAACTCCAAATCACAAACATGGAATGAAATTAAGGAATAATGTGAAGAGATCCTGTTTCTCCAAAGTTTTGAGGTAAAACTGTCTGCACCTTTTCCATAGGAGAGCATACCAAACACTCTCAAACAGGCTCTGAATCTCTGATGCTAGGTCTTATAAAAATGTAGAATAAATGCTGTAAATAGAGGAACTCAGAAGCATTGAGTGCGGCAGAATAAAAATGAGAATTTGTAAACACCGCTCTTGTATCTTTGCAAATGAATCCTTCTCTCTGTCCAATCTTCCTCTTGGACAAGCAATTTTTAGTGTCATCTTGGCTTACAGTACATTCCAGACAGACCTTTCTACTCTTTGCACGCAATGCAGGTACGATTGTGGGGCTGGGGGAAGAGGGTAGACTGCCCTCTCCCCACAGCTTTGCAGCTAAACATGTTCAGCTGCTCTCAGGGAAGGAGAGTCTCCCATCCCTCCTGAAGGCTATACCTGATCCATCTGGAACAACCACGAGGCAGTGGAAACAGCCTTTTCTGTCGCCCAGCTAGGGGCCTCCCAAAGAAGGTATGGTGTATACAAACAAAATGGCTCATCTTCTGTCACAAGTGCCAAAAGGATGAAGCATTGGGCATGTTGAACAGTGAATTTCTAAACGTGCATTTTGAGCCTCTGTAGAGCCACAGGCATGTTTAAAAAGATTTGTGTACTTAATCTTAATAGCAATATGCTTTGATACCACTAGCATCAAATAATGCTTTAAGATCAGATACATGAAGGTGAACTCAACATTTGTAATAAAAGAAGAATATAATCTAAATGACCTTTGCGTTTTGCAGTGATGCCATTCTAACACAGCGTGTAGCTGCTGGTTTACAAGGAGGCAACAGGAAATGTGTTGTGCCGCTACATAATTAGGTAATAATACATGTCTTGATGTTCCTTAATAGGCTTCATTATATTCTTTGAGTGAAACGGAGCTTGAGAGAAAGTCAAGTTTTCACTGGAGACAGAATTCTGAATTTGGGCACTAGAGAGTGCAAGAATATAATATTTCCTGTGCTATTTTTAGCCTACTTTCCTGAGGAAATGTACCTTATGAGATTGTACTATTTGTCTGTCTCTGTCCTATCTCCCTAACGATTTTTGAATCAAGTAGTCGGTGGGCTTTTTTTTAACCAAGTTTAGAAATAAGCGGTTAGTAGAAAAAGGAAACATTAGTGCTGCCACTAAAGAAAAAGCCAGTGGGATGTGACACTGAATTCACTGATACCGGACTAGGCACGGACCAGCTACTGGTGACCTGCCCCGTAAGAGTGTCACAGCACATGTGGAGGGAGCTTGAGTTACTGTAGGGCAGGAAGCTCAGGAGAGGGACCTAACAGGGAGAACATCTACACCCTCTCACCCCCCGCCATATAAAAGGTTAAGCTTCAATATTTAGTTTCCTTGCAGTTTGTTTAATTATGTTGCCTTTACCCATAGTGACACTGTTAACAGATGCTATTGCTGGACTGTTGGTACTGGTGTGTAAGGTAACTGGCCTGCTGTGGATGACTTTTGGAACTGGCAATATTTTACTTTGTATAGGCTCTTACTCGTGGCAAGAGCGCAATGCATCAGGAATGCTTTTCAAGTTGATCCACGACTGTATATTGTTCCTTTAGCAAATCAGCACATTTCTGGGAACTAGAGGGATGGAAGTTCCAGGTATTATTTCTGCTTCAACTTCCTGAGATACTGTACATGTACGCTCTGACCTTGTCTGCCCAAGCAGTGTTTTCCCCCGCTTCGGCTGGGAATCTAAGCTGTATTCACAGTTCTCACAGCTGATTCTGCGGCATGCAGAAAATGCCCGACAGCTATCAGCCCACGCATCCAATAACAACTGGTTCCTTCCTCTTCCTGGGGAAGAGTAACATCCTCTGAGAAGAAGCGTCCCCCGAGGAATGCGGGAACAGCAGCAAGCCTTTCACACAGGAAATTACTACTATAGCACTTGTAGAAAAGTGTTTCTGTCACTTGGATTGTCAGTCTGTAATGAGCTTCCTGCTGACCTAGATGATGATTTACTACTGATCTAAATGCCATTTGTGAGTCATTTAGCTTAATGGAAGTTAATGAAGTTAGCATTCAGTAGCTCTGTTACACTGTAAACACCTGTTTTAATTTTTTTTTTCATGCAGTAGCATAAGTTAAGTTTTGAACTTCTTAGTATTCACAGGACTTTAATAATTCTGAGAAGGGATGGAGAAACAAGGGAAAGATTAGATTAGTTCATAGTGCGTGACTCTCTTAGAGAAGGTTGCAAGGGTTTTTTTTTTTGTTTATCTTAAGTTGGATAATAAAGCTGAGCTACAGCAAGCATGTCAGAAAACAAGATGCTAAAGCTAAAATACCACCCTTGAATTACCCTTTGTTCTTAAATACTACTGGAGTCTAAGTTTAGCACAGCATGCTTGCAACTGTGTGGTAGAACCTTGAATATAAAAGGAAATATATAAAACCAATATGTTATTCGAAATCGTTAATGCAAGTTTGTTACAAAAGCAAACACTTTAATACTGTTTAAATCTTTTCTTATTTTTCCTAAATGACAGTGCTTGAACAAGTGCTAGCAAATTCTATTTATCACTTAGATTACAGTGATAGCCAAACCCAGAGAGTTCTTTCTGCCTAAAAGCTTGTTTGAGTGTTTTCCAAATATATCAATTGTTCTAATACAACACATCTCTCCTTGCATTACCATCTAGTTTGCTGTAAGAGTTGTAGTTACTTAGTTCATGTGAGATAATGGAAACACTGAGTCAGACCCAAACATTACATACGTTGCCTAAAACGAGACTGAGAGACTGAGACTTTTCAAATAAAATTCAGCACAAAGGACAAAAATGTTCCTTCATCAGATAGATGTTTGATATAAAAAAATTCTGAAAGCATCTTGGCTTGTATCTTCCACCAAAATAGTTTGGGGGGCAGAAATTATGTAGGACAATGCTAAAGGATGATTTCACAGTCATTTTAGCTTAACAACTGGTTTTGCCTGGTTAGTTCCATCCAAGTCAATTCCCTGATCTGCTCAGCTATAAAAACGAATACCAGCACAAAGGAAATAATGAGAAAAAATTATTTGGAGATTAAGTAGGAGATTAGTGCTGGCTGTAACCTAACTGAGGTTGAGTGATGTCCATGGAGCCATGTGTCCAATGTGATTGTGCTACAACATACACAGGTGCGTTACATGCATAAGACATCTGAACATCATCTCTCGTAAGATGCAATAGAAAAATATGAGCAAAGGAGGTGGTAGCAATGGCTTCCTTTTGTTCAGGCAGTAGGTGTGTTGGATTCAGTTATTTCTTTAGCCTAAGAGGATTCAGCTTGCTTTCTTCTGTCTGCATGGCTGTAACCTAAACAGCAGGTAACTGAGACAGAGGCTGAATGGAAGCGGCTCCAACCTTCATGCTTGAATTTGAAGCACTGTAAAGAATTTTTTCACAGTGAGAACAGTCAACCACTGGAATAATCTCCCCAGGGAAGTGGTTGACTTCGCCACATTGGACACTTTTAATACTCAGCTGGACAGGGTGCTGGGCCATCTTGTCTATACAGTGCTCTTACCTAGAAAGGTTGGACCAGATGATCCCTGAGGTCCCTTCCAACCTAGGATTCTATGATTCTATGATATGGCATCAGAGGAAAGCAAGTAAGAAGCAGTCCATAGTTAGTGATTAGAGTGCTCTTTTGGAAGAGAAACACTGGATTCCATTGCCCTTATGCATTTTGGAATGAATAGTATTGGGAGGAGGGGAAGTAGGAGCTGTGTGACTGACACTGTAAGTAGAGATACATGGCATTGCTGTTCTGAAAATCTGTACTACTCTTCTATTTTTTTTTTTATCCCCTCACAATATGGTACTCTGGTTGTACCAGCTTGGGTTGGTATGAGGGAGGGAGGGATAGATGCTGTCCTCTGGCACGTTCTAACTGCGTGGAGATTGTACTTCCCGAATGGCGAGATGCATTCCACACTGCACATCAGATACCTGAAGCATAGGCATTGCAATACGACTCTGAGTTGACTATTGCAGTATTTTTATTGTAGATGAGGACCCCTTTCTTGATGGAGATTTAAGAGAATTAATTACTTTTGCCTTAACCTTTTCTTAGATAAACCAGTATCAAATGTTCCTCACTGAAAATATTACTCTTCCAAGCCGTGATGCATTCTTACAGGTGTTTCCTTGTTTCTTACACATCTCCTAAGATAGGAATTCTGTGTCCATACTTCCGATTTTTGCCAGTGTAGTGTCACAGTACAGCACTACCTCTTGCTCAGTACTTTCAGCTAGTTATAGCTGCATGTGGGAAGTTACTGTAATTCTTCACTCAATAACCTTATCACATCAAAGTTTTAAAATTTCACTCAGTTATATATTATGCCATTGTAATTCTTTTCAACACCTCTGCCTTCTATAGTGTATTGCTCTAGTGTGTCTTCATCTCTGAGACCTTACATGTGTACATAAGGTTGCATTTGGACAGCTGAATGAAGTCAGATTGCCAAATAACCCTGACTATTTCAGTAGTTTTCCAGTATGCTTTTTTTGTACATTTTGCATGGGACTGAAACCAGAACAGATCTCAGTAGATTCACTAAAACCAGCAGAATTCTGTAGTAACCTTCTGATTTAAGTGATTTTAAAGAAACACTAGCTAGATAATTGACTTCATACTGCATTACAACCTAACTGTGTTAATTGAAATTGTAGTGTGCATCTTTTGGATTTAAAAGAAAAAAAAAATAGTGTTTTTATCAGGAAACATTTGACTAAATGTTTCACCAGAGAGGTCTTTGGTTTGACAGACTATATCTTTTCTTTCTCAAACCGTATTGATTTGCTTGACATTATGCCTTAAGTCTTTACTATATATGTCCTAAATCAACTTTTCAGTGTTTTTCCCTGACTCAGTTCTCAAGCTGACTGTGACCTGTGACCACACAGTTATCCTGTTTATCCTTTCTAGCTACTGATGGAATGTCAGCTTCCCCAGTACCCTCGTATTTCTTCATTATTCCAGGATATATTAAAAATCAACATCACTACCTTACTTTTAAAGTTATTTCAAAACCATATGTAACCCAGGATTTAAAAATATTTACATACAGTGTAAATTGTTTAACAGTCTTTTTTTGCTATGGTTGGAATAGAAAGCATTTTGCCAGAAATACAATTATAGCATTTATTATCTTCCAAAATGGAAGATAAAAATACTTCATTAACCTTGGAAAAAACCATCTGCATCACTCTTTAACACCTCTAGCTAATAAGTATGCCATTGGTAGGACTTCTTTTGTACAGTACAAATAATCCTTTAGTGACAGAAATTATGCAGCCTAGCTCCCTACAATTCTGTGTTTCATAGCTGACTAAGATTTTATTTGAAGCTTTTCCCTTGCTTTGAGGTAATTTTAAGTTCTGTTTCTCTCGTATGCATTCTGTGGTCTCCAGTAATGTGTAAACTTATGCCAGAGCATTTCTCCCTCTGGGACTACTTACTGATTCCTCTCCTTTAGCTGATAATCTATTCTCAGGAAACTTATATGAAATCACCTCCCTCTAGAATATCTCTTTCTTTATCAGACCGTCTTAAATCTGCAACCAGTTCAAAATTTAAAGTGAGGTGTGGGGACAAGCAGACAGAAATTATAGTCTCAGCATTGTTTCCTTAGGAAAGTGGGCTAAAATGTCCTTTTTATTGCTCCTAGTTCTAGTGGCTATAGAGTTTTTGCTGAGGCCTTCAGTTATTCTGATCAGCTGTGTTTCATCACTTCTAATTTTCAGTCATATGTATTATTCTGCCTTTTACAGTTGTAAAAAGCAACAGTATATTTTATCTGTGAAGGCTCTAAACCCCCAAAAGGAATTTGGCATTTAGGACTGGAATGCCAGCTGTTGATCTGGGATTATAGTGCCAACTGCTTTCGTTTTTATTGTCATTTTAACATCAAGTACGGAGTACAGCACACAGTAGGGATATGCCTTCTTCCATATCCCACCGAGTGTGGCATCTTCACACCTCGACTAGACCACTACCTCCCATAACTGATACTGTACAATTGATTATACGTTGTTTAGCTCTCCTGTGCAGTTGCAAGCATGCAGTCAGCCTTAATAAAATTAAATTAATAAAGGGGTTGTAACAGTATGATATTCTGGTTTATATGCCTTTTAGCATAGTTGTATTTATATTTCTTATCAATACTGCAGTGGATAGTATTCAATGCAGTTTTTCACTAATGCTAATGTAGTGAAGTATTTAAGTATTATTCATATCTTTATATGTCTTTATTTCAATTCAGTTATATCCCTAATCCAACTCTAACCTGTACAACCAGACTATTTAGAGAAACATGCTTTACTTTCAAAGAAAGTGCCGTGTGGCTGTAAGCACAGGGGGAGTGCAAGCACGTTTCAGAACCTGAGCTGCTGTTCTTACAAGAGTATCTTATATGTAAGTGTTACATGCTTAGCTTGATTGATCTCTAGAAAAAGATTTGTGTTAATGTTGTCCATAATTATCATTAGAAATTATTTTCCTTAACATGCAGGGATATAGATGACAGGGAGTACTAGTGGCGCTGTGCTTTCATTAGAGTATGTGAAATGATACATCCTCTTGTACCTTGCATGGACACATAGTTCCATAAATTCTTGCTATCACCAGGCTGTTGCTGCTGATAATAAAATACCAAAGTATTCTTCCTTTCAGAAGTTTTAAAAGACCATATTGTTAGTACAAATAAGGGAGTTTTTTCTAAAACCAGAAAAGTTGTAGAGAGACTTCAACTTAGTCATCATTACAAAGCAAGAGGGCTTTAATTTGAATCCATGGTGATTCTGAACAAAATTTCTGTTCTGTTGCTGGGTAAAGCATCAGACCTCAATGCCAAAGAAACAGCAAGCAGGAATAGAATAAAAATTTCCAGTTTCTCTTTGTCCTGGTCTAACCAGAGGACCAGATTTCCAGAACAGACGCGTGGTAGTTTATTAAGATACAATGACAAGAGCAAGTTCTACCCTTGTGCTTCAGCTCCAAGTTGTACATCTAACTGTAGCTTTCAGTCCTACTTGAGGAACATACTGATGCTCCTGTTCTGGCTGCCAGTGTGATTAGTCATGTTAAAAGGCTGTTCCTTTGCAATGTAAAGAAACAGTTGATAATGTACTCTTTTTTTTTTTTTGGTCAGGACTTTTTTTGATACAGCATTCATACAAGAATATACTGAATTGTGTAGACCTATATAAAGACAATTGATATTGAATACTATTTTAGATTGTGATGGTTCTGATCTGGATGTCATGAATACAAATATAATTCCAAGACACTGTTTGTATGCTAGAGCAATAGGAAAGTGAGCAAGTTAAACAAAGACTTAGTATATATCATTGTGTTGTCGTATTTTTTCCCATTTTGAACACACAGATAATACTAATGCTAATCACTGTTTTAATTTTGGCTGTTCAAAACAAACAAAAATCTCCAAACACACCACAAGTGCTAGTAATGTAGCAGCAAACATAATTAAATATGGAATGTGTGCAGAAGAATCGCATGGGTGTTTAACAAATCACTTTAAACCTGGGTGGATGTATGAATAAAATAATACACTGTGACCAGTGTAATTTAATATTTATCTTCAAAGCATAAACCCTTAATTTAGTGTTTTCCATTTATTTTCCTAATACATATATACACAGTTTTAAAGTTTTGCATGTTATACAGGACAGAGCTGTAGTTAATTTCTGTTCTAAGGTAATAAGAGTATGTAAGGTGTTTTATGTAAGTGTGTGTATGTACATGTATATATATGGGATATATCCATGTATATATATACGCACATAGAAAAATTTAATATATATGAAATACATATATAAAAGTGTGTAAACATATATAGCCTTTAATATATCCTTATATTTTAAGGAGATACTTCTTTGTGTGTTTTTTTTTTACTCCCCTATGTGATGCTATGCTATTTTTTTGAAAAATCTTAGTTTACATTATATTTTCTACTTATATACATTAAGTGGAGAGGTGTGCCAATACACAGCGAGCCTGTTCTTCAGAACCTCTTCTGTCACATAAGCATCACTACAGAGAACAAAATCTGTAAGTGGAGTATTCTCTCATACCAAGAAAGAGTAGTAAGCTGTGACAGCGACTGGATCTGGAACACAAAGTTGTGAATTGTTGTGGACACTAGACCAGGTTGCTTCCCTTCACTGTGTTCACCACTGCCTCTCTGCAGCTCGGTGGCAAAGGAATCCTATAAGAATCATGGGGCAGAGCTCCCCCAAGTTGTTGGCCTCATAACATTTTGCTGCTGAGGGGGCAGGAGTTTTTACTTGATGTTTTTGCTCCCCCCTCTTCATTTGGGCTGCCAGGGAGGAAAAGCTGACTGCAAAGTACCCAGCTGTATCACGGCACTAATAATATGAATCAGCATCTTAATCCATAAGACAAGTGGAGAACAAACCCCTAAATTTTAGCTGACTACTTTTGTTATTTATTTATCCATATTTATTTTAACGAAAGTCAACAGGATTGTGGATGTGACCGTTGAGAGCATCTGTTCAGGCGGAAGTGGGAAGGTTTTAAGCTTTCACTTGGCTAGAACATGATCTGTATAAACTAAGTTACATCCATATTATGCTTTTTTAAATTAAAATAAATAAATAGTCATAAAAGAAATTCACCATGGGAGATGTTGTCAGTTCCAAAATAAAAGACTGCTCAATGAGAATGGTATAGATGCAAACTCCTTCTCGTATCTGAGGACCAGATTCAGTGATAGAGACCTCTTCTAGTATGTTCCTGTGAAATTTAAGAATAACAAATGTTCTTGGAATTGCAACTCACTGAGTCAGCCACCGTCCTTACCTTTCCCCTGCCCTGACCACCCAAATTCAGTCAGAGTGGTGTTGCCATTTATCCCATGCTGACAGTTAGTCACCTCCAATGGTTTGCTAATTTCTGTCACTGTAGGTAGGAAGAAATTGGCTAAAATACAAATACCAAGTGTCAAATAGGGAGAAGATAAATCTTTGGAGCCCGTTAGCTAACTATAGCGAACTAATTGCTTGAGCAATGAAGCCCACTCTCTCGGCTTATCACAGAGCGTTTTCTTTTTTTTTTTTCAAATTGAATTCTGATTTTAATGAACTGGCAGAACTGCAGAACATGTTCTTAAATCAGTAAGGTGTTTATTTTGGTTTCCTCAAAGCTCCAACTGTCACAGCCCAACAGTGGGAGAAAATTATGAAGCATTTCAAAATAAAGCTATTATTGGCAACCTTAATGCTTTAACTGTAAATTTTATCGTTGTTGAATTCCTTTTTTAATACAGCCAAGCAGAACCTATCTACCTACCAATCTTATGTGCCAACACATTTAGTGTTTTAATTGGTGCTGAACAATGTGTGTATTTTGACAGAAGTTTGTAATAGAACACTAATTAAAATAAATGATTTTTCAAGAGTATAACAGGCATGTCAGGCCACTCCAAAGTTAACATTTCTTAGATGTTCGTATGCAATTCTCAAATTTCTCAGTTTCTGCAGTTCCCTAATTTGATTCCTATCCCAGTAAATTGTAAAACTCAGCTGACTTAAGGATGAAGTTATACTAGTGCTGCTAAAGCAATTTTTGAAAATCCCACCTCTGAACTAAGCTCAGCAGCACTGAGTATTGTTTTCACCCAGACAAACTGCACAGCTTATCCAAACCCTCAGTGTATTACTAATGCTGAGCACTGAAATAGCTTGTTCTAGACTTTTGCTTCTTTCTCCAGGTATTAAATGAAACCCAACAAAAGCACGTAAGTTTGACTTCTCAAGGAAAATTTTAAAGCTTCATTTCATCCGTATGGGGGTTTTCTGTGACACTATTATTGACGTATTTGATGTCCTTGTCAAACCTTTCCTCATCATCCATTATAGGTGTAACACTTTATTAACAAAAGCCTTGGTCAAATGCTGAGGAACAGTGTTCTTCTGTTACATAGTAAAATATTTTTTTCCTGGCTATAGTCAGGGGATTTCAGTTCCAAGCTGTGAAATATTGGGCATCTTTTTTTTTTCCCTAATAGTAGCATCTGGCTTTTTGGCAAAGTCTTCAAGCAATTGTGCTGGCCGTGTTGGATTTAACTTTGGACTCTACTATGCTAGATTGCTAACTTAGTTTCTAATGCTTCTTAAATATTGATATTTTCCTGTAAATAATTTGAATTGGAGGAGATTGTTTGCTCCATAGAAGTAAAGTAAAAACCCAATGGTATAGTCGATAGTCACCTGGTCAAGTGGTATATCCTCTTGTTGTTATCCCTGCTCCAAAGGAGAGTCAAACCTGCCAGATCTCAGCTATCAAGAGACAATTTCTCTCTGAAATCTTTGTGTGGACACCCTGCACCTCCTAGCATCCCCTAACAGGAGGCAAGCTAGGTTTGTCTATGTAACCAAGTTTTGTTGACACGAGTTATGTTGGTATGAAGTACCAAAAAAAAAAAAAAAAAAATTCATCCCGTAGCACTGACACTGTTATCCTGACAAAAAACATTGGTACAGGTGCATCTGTGCCAAGAGAAAGGAGCTTCTGTTGGGTTTGCCTATAACTTTCAAAGAAGGTTGTGTGTTGATATGTATGAGTATATTCATGTGTATGGGCTGGCAGATCTTATGTGCTCCTTCTACAGCAGGGGGCTCTGCTAATGTGGTGTGTGTGTGTGCACGGAGGCAGGCTCTGCAGCGTGGACATCCCTGCAGCCGCTCTGCTGTGCCGCAGCCCCCCACCCTGGCGAAGCACCAGACCCCTGCTCTGTGGAGACTGGAGCACAGGGACTGCAGCTCTTCTCGGCCTTCTGTAGGGTTTAGGAGGAGGTTACTCACCTCCTTCAGTCCTTCTTCTCCTGGCAGAGTCTGTCTTTTCAGGATTTTGTCTTCAGTAATTTTTTGTTCGTTCTTACTGAGAGGTGGGGTTTAAGATAGAAATGTGCTCCTTTAGCTCTCCTCATTTACATACTTGATCAAGATTAGTTTTGTCCCAACAGGTTAAGAGACACTTATCTAAGAGAAATCAATTACGTATTGTAAAGTATATGATTTAGTTTGAAAAATTAAACTTAAGAAAAATGGGTTTGGTTGGCTTGGTTTTCCTAGGAGTAAACATGCCTTCAAGAATGAGAAATTCTTTTGGGTTTGTTGAATGATCTCTTTTCACTGTAAATTCATTTTGAACAATACCAATGAATATAGTAGGTAACTTCGCCAGCCATTTGAATCAGATAGATGAAGTGCTAGCCCTTATATATATTTTAAGATTCTGCACAATAAATCATACTGTTACCAGCTATTGTCTCTTTACAAAGTTCAGTTAGACATATTTAGCTAGCTATTGGTCTAAACCAGAGACTTTCAAGCAGTTTCTTAAGTAGGGGGAAGAGGACAGAAAGAAGTCATGAGCAGGCAATCCAGAAGAACGGCTGTCATTTCTCTGAGTAGATGTGTTCCTGGTGAGGATGCTCTGTTCTCACTTTGAGGTAGCCCTCCCTCCCTCCTCCCTCCCTCCCTGTATTTGATGCCTTCTGTGAATCTCTACAATCTGCTACTTGGAGTATAAGGAGTTTGCCCACATGCTAGGAAAGTCCTAGGGTTTTTTTACTTCTGTTTTTATTCGCCAGCATTTGTAGTATCAAATGCAGCAGAATATTCTATTTATAGTATTAGAAAGAAGGCCTTGTCCATATAGGGTTATTCATTTGCTGTCATTATTTCATTTCTAGTATCTATTTCATTATCTTTCCAGTTTCTGATACATATATTCCTCCTGCTCTCCTTCAGCTTTTCCCTGCCTAGTACGGATAAGAAGTTCAAGCAGAGTATGCAGTATAAATTTTATTAGGACTCTATATGGGTAAAAAGAAGTCATCACTTGAAACTTTAGCACTGATTTTAGCTATATGATGTTCCCTTAGATGTGCACACATGCAGTCCAAAGTAATTTGTTTAAATTAAAATTGGC
The DNA here is from genome assembly GCA_018403395.1 of Gorsachius goisagi. Taxonomy (NCBI): domain Eukaryota; kingdom Metazoa; phylum Chordata; class Aves; order Pelecaniformes; family Ardeidae; genus Gorsachius; species Gorsachius goisagi. Next base: position 15,183 of record BOSO01019997.1, read on the forward strand.
TACTTTATTTTGTAATTGTGAATAGTGGGAATGTTTCTATGGTTTCATGTTCTCTGTCCTCCGCTTTACAAAGCTTCTTGCTGAAGCCAAAGGTATATAGAAGATCATTTATTACCTTCCTTTACCTTTATTCCATAGGGTACACATTGCTATTTTTAGTGCCTGTAGTGCAAGTATTTTAATAATTTATGAAAGTGTTTGAATATGGTCTTCCTGAACTGTTATATTTAGAACTGACTTCCTGTCAGGGAAACTCTCACCTTTGGAAACTGAACCTCTGATGATTTCTGTCTAGGTTGTGTGGGATGCTCATGACTTTTTTTTTTTTTAAATTATTATTATTACTAACTTTTCAGCAGTATTGCTTGTTTTGTGGGCGGAAATCATCAGTTTTCTCTAAATGCTTAAAATGTAGTGGTTTGATTAGAACATGTTTGAGGGGGCTGTGGTTTTTTTCTTCCTTTACAAGCTGTATAGCTACTGTATTTAGATACTGTATTTCATTTTAAGGATTAGGTTTATCTAAATCCAGTGGAAACAAAGCATAGGTATTCGGGTTTTGTGGATTTTTTTTTTTTTTTCACTGAATCAGCCTTTGACTGTGCATGGAAGTATTGATGTTAGAAATTAACGTCAATGAGCAAACTAAAAAAAATTTTTTTTCATCTGTTTTTAAATAAAGCTTAGGTATTACTGATGATCTAAGAGTTTAGAAAAATATTTCATAAACATTATTTGTTTCTAACTGGATACACTCAAATATTTGTGGACTTCTATGAGCTTTTTAACAGGGAAATATAATGATTCTTTATATTTCTTGGAGAAAACAAGGCTTATTTTTGGTTCTTTTTCTGTGTTCACTTGACATGAATGGAATGTGGAGAAATTTTTTTGTTCTGTACTAGATTCTATACACGTGGAATTGTGAAATACTCAGTGCATTGAATGTGCAATGTTTTACAGTGTTTTCTCAGACCATCAGCAGCAATCTGGGAAAAAGCTGACAAAACAAAACCACGTAGCCAGTTTCTCATTATGTGTGTGAAAGAACACTTATAAAGTATGATATAATTTCTTTACATAAAACTATCTGTTCAGGATATCTTGAGATATGCCTGTGAACAGAAGAGTTTATTATTTCATGCCATCACAGCAATGCTAAATTTAACATAGCTGTAATCCTGATAGAAATAAATAAATCTGATTAATCAGACTATTGCTGTAAGCATGTCAGGATTTCAGTTAATTTTGTACTGATATTTTTAAAAAAAAAAAAAAAACAGCAGCTAGTTTTCATTGTACTGTACTGGCCTCATGACTTCTATAAACTCGGCTTCAGGCTGAATTTGTTTTCAAGACTTAAGAAAGTGCTATTCCATTTTAGGTGAAAATACCTGCTTTGCTAAGGAATAGAGTCTGCTAGCCTGGCTTGGTTTGTCGGCTGTGGGCTTGTATCCTGATACCAATACTCATGGTCAGGTTCTAAACTGAAGGATGTGCTACCTTCAGTGACGGTACCTGTGCCAGAGAGTAGGAGACCAAATATTTCCTTGTCAGATTGGATGAGCTGCACTTACATTCAGTGCTTTAAACTTTTGGGTTTAGCTTGGACATTCTTTTAAGAGATAGAGAAGACTGAGATACATAAGAAGTCATTAAAGACTTTGAATTAAGTGTGAAATTGTGTGTTGTGAGTTGTTCTGAAAGAGGTCTGCTTTAAGCTAGAAATACTTGGTAGAACTTTGTTTTAGATGCGCTGCCTATTTCATCTGTATTTTACTGCTTGAATGCAAAACTTCAATTAAAGTTTGCAAATAAATTATACCAGAACTACCTCATCAGATAGCAAGGGGCAGAAAGCTGCGGTTCGGCACGTGGCAGTTTTTTGCCGTGCTGATTCATGTGCGTGCGAGAGGAGAGGAAATGAAGAGTGCTGTAATCAGCTGAAACTACAGGGAAGTTTGCTGCAGTAGAAACTGATAAAACAGATCGTGAATTAACATACTCTGTGTTAGCCTAATAGATCAGAGAGCTCTGGTTTATGTAGATCACTTATTGACTGAAAAAAATAATTTCAAAGCAATAAGAGCGATCTTTGAATAATTATGGCCTACGAAAAACACAGAGAAAAAACCATCTCCCAAACGGTTCAATTTAGTATATCCACAGTGAGCCATTTTTGTTTGAAGGTAGGTTCACGAGATGGAGGGGAAAGCACTGATAATGGTAGTGCTGTTACGTCTCCTGAGAAACTTCCCATGATTTCAAATAACCAAAACCCACAGGAATTCGAGCACTGGTTAAGGTGGGAGACTACTCTGTTATGCCTTTGCTCTTTGGTCTGTTTGAGCTTAATGCCCTACTTATGAGTAATTGTTTGTAGTTGTTTTAATCACAGTATCAGAAATGTTTTAGTATTAGTAGGCAAATGTACCATGTGTTCAAAATTTAAAGGATTATTTTTAAAAAGCAGACCATGCCAATTTTTGTGATTCATTAGGAAGCTTACCAATGTCACTTTTTCATATAAGCCCATCTTAATTATAAGATCATTAAAATATTAATTTGGATGCTGTTGTCTGCATTTTCTGAATTTGAAGCTCTTAGAAGACTGAAGACTAACGATTTTCAGTTGAGTGGCAAGAGACTTGTATTCTTTTTTTTCTTGAGGGATATTTTTTTTTCTCTATGAATAAAACTGCTCAGGCATCTTTATATATGGATGCATTTTACTCAGACTCTATTCTTGTACACCATGAAGTGAAGGGAGACTGGGATGCAGTGTTTGTTTCTATCTGATCTGTGAGTGTTTCTTGGGAAAACATTTGGGAATAGGCAGAGGTGATAAGGTTATGTATAAGGTTTTTTCACAAATTGATTAAGTACCACCCACAGAGTTTTGGCTACTTTGCTTGACAGAAAACAAAGATGAGCAATTATGGTTTGCTGTTTGTGACATCATTTATAAGCTAAATTTAATTTTCTGGTGAACATCTGCTTGGTAATGTCATGGTAATAACTTCCTATTGATTAGTTAAATCTGTTCCTTCTCCTCCTTATTTGTAACTCTCATGAAGTTGCCCAAATGTGAGTCCATTTTATTACTAACGGGCTGTGAATGGAAACACTGTACACATTTTAATTTTCTTTTTAGCTTTGCTCAGAAGTAACAATTTAAAATTGATTGCCTTATTCAAATTTATTCTCTCAAAATAAGCTATAGTTCTGAAGTCTTTCAGAATAGTTTAGATTTTTTGAATTATGAGGCATTTTTACTACATTGCTGTCAACATATAGAATTGTTTATGAATTGGTAGTATTTAAAATGCTTTAGAAAGGGGCTAATTTGAAGGAAACATCTAGTTCTTAAAACACTTTATGTAAAATAGGCGGTTGGTAGAAGGCGTTTCTTTAAAGAGAACTTTTTAATAAAAGACTGCTGAATGAAAGTGGTGGACATGAGCTAGTCAGTATGCAAAAGTAAAGGAAACCTACTGAGACTTGCGTCACTCCTTTATAAGAAGGTTTTGGCATTTGAGTGTTGCATTAGATTTCAGCAGTTTTGGACCCTTCACTGAGCTGGAGGAGATTGTAACTTTAGATACTAGGAAAGGTTAAAATACAAAGCAGGCACCTCAAGGATATAGCAGAGTACTTGGATGTCTGACATAATTTAAAAATCTCTGCAAATTTCTAGAATATGATAAAAATAACAATCGTTTTGGCACAGCTTACCTAAGTTGAAAATTTGAAACTGTCTCATTTCATTTCTCTCTTACTAATTTTGAAAGTTCAATTATTTGCTTATCTGTATTTGATCCTTTCAAATTTGACAAACATCGAGGCCTTTGCCATATTTATATAAGCACTTCTGTGTCACATTGTCCCTATACAACTTTGAGTATGTAACACAGAGTCTCAGTTTCCTGCATAACCCACTAAACTACAAGAAGTCTTTTCCAGTACTCTGACTTGGCAATGTTGGTGGCAATTTGCTGAGCTACAAAGCATTTTTCACAGTCTATTTGTCTGATACATTGAATTTTGGATCAATTTTACTGTAAGAAAAAAATGTCTGGCGAGATTTTTAGTAGCTTAGCATTTGCTCTGTTTACCTGAATTGACAGCTTTCCGCCTTGGGTTGGAAGAATCTGTTTAGGTTGGCTTTAATAGCAAAATTTGTAATCATTTTGTGGGAGTTTACACTGAAATCTCTGTTTTCAGTCTGAAGTACAGCAAGCTTGTTTGAAAAGAAACTGAGAAGCACCAACCTCAGGGTAGAACTGTTTTTAGAAGAACTTGTCAATGAATTTTAAATCCTAGTATTTCAAATCACAGACAGCAAATTTTTAATTTGTGTGCCATTGAATGTTAAATCTATTTTTTATTATTTTTAAGTACTTGAGAATTAATAGATTATCCTTAGGACACTGAACTTGCAATGCCTTTAAGCAAAGTCAGAGAGTATCAATTGAAGTTGAGAGTTATGTCTGGTTTGGCTGTGTTAAGGCAAGAAAATGAATGTACTTCTCAAAACATTAGTACAAGCAGCTTTGTTAACATTAGACAAACTGCGCTAGGTTTATTTCCAATGAGCTTATTGATATTGGATTCTGGGAAGACATGGGTTCCATCCAGCCTGGGTATTTCTTGCACTTCTGGAATCCACATCCCTATTCCCCTTCTGAGCTAAAGAGTGTGAACTTGTAGAGCTGCATTAACCTCAGGTGGGAAACTCTGGCAAATGGTTTCCTGAAGCTTTTAGGAACTTAATGACTCTTCATTAGGTTTGATCAAAATCAGCAAAAGGTGCCAAAGTTTTCAGAGGACACATACAGGTGTCTACATAGAATAATTGCGTAAGCTTTACAAATTATTCCTGCACCGACTGGCTGGTTTTCACTGACATTTTTAATTTTCGTCACCAAGTGCCTGTGTTCCATAAGGCACGTGATAACTGGGCAGGTTTACTGCTGCCATGCAGAATATATAATGCTTGAGTTCTACCTGTTTTTCCTGCAATGTGTCCCATCTACCCTGCTTCAAATTTTCCTGAAATTTGTTGCAACTTAATCAGTGAGCCCTCTACACCTCTGTCAAATTTAGCTAATCCTGGTTGAGGTTTGGAAGCTTCTGGGCAAGCAGTCAAGTTTTACAGACAGAAGCAGGGTTTCTGTAATCTCACTATCTTTCTGTAGAAATCTCACTGAGAAGGCTATTCTAACAGACTCTCCTGTTGTAGTTAAATACAAGGACATTCTTCATAGTACAATTGGTTGTAAAGTAGGAATTCTTTAATATGGCAATATTTTTTCTTTAACATTTGAATGCCAAATTGAGCTTAATCTTTTCTGTATTAATCAGCATTTGAGACTATCTCCATCTTGTGATTTAGTAAGCGTGCCAAAAAGTTTCCATTAATCCTGTTTCCCAAGGACCTCAGATACAACTTGGTGAGTTAGAAATAACACAGTGAATCTGAGCTCTTCTAGGATTGAATTAATGGTATCTCTTATAATGAAATCTGCAAAGGGAAGATATGGACAGTCTTAAAACGCAGTAATCCTATATACTTCATGCTCATCTAAAAGCACATGGGATACATTGTCAGCCAGAATATTCTGAGATACTCAGCACACTTTCTTTTGAGGACTTGTAACACTTCAGAGCAAGGAGTTAAAGCAAAGTAAAATTAAATGGGAAATTCGCTTACCTTGTCCAAAAATCAAACCATTTGTATTCTATTTCATTTTGTGCTAACAAGTGACTCCTTCACAATGTACAATTCTTTGGAATTATTTGAAGTTGACATCACAAAATTTTTCATATTGAGAAGAAATTGAAATTCATGGTACTGGAGAGAAAGATGTAATTAAACCATCTAGTTAAGAGTGGGGAAGTTCTGGTTCAAATCCTATCTCCTATGGAGTTTTTATTGATTTTATCCCCTTATATATAAAATATAAAGCCTCTCATGGGAACAGGACTTACCTGCTCCTGACTGAGTATCCTAAGCACTGAACTAAAGCTGCTTTCTGTTGACCAGTGGCAAAACTCGAACAGCATGGTTGGAGAGGGTGCCCTTTCTTCCACAGTTTCATGCCTTGAAAAGGCAACAGCCTGGCTGACAAAGCATTGCACTATGAGCCCTGAATTTAAATAGCCTTAGACTGAGAAGGCCAGTTCTCTGTAGTCCAATGCAAATGTTGTAACCATTAGGACATTCTGTAGAACAGCCTCAGATGTTTAATGTTTGAAATCTGTAGTTTGATGTCTAACACACTTTTATTTTTTGACACAACCCAGTATCAGTACAAATCACTGATAGATTTCAATATTAGTTGCATCAGACCTTTATTACTTGGCATGCTTAGTTCATTTGCATAAATCAGTCACCAAGCACAAAAAAGAGAGGGCTGAAAGGGAACTGGAGGTATCTTCTAGTTCATTTATCTGTTTCTTTTATCATCATAAATGAAAATGACATATCACCAAATACCATGGTACTAACAAGCCTTGAGAAGGTTTCCATGTGGTTTTGTAGTGTTGTAAGTTGAGGTCTGAAGTATATGCATGGGTATCTTGGTATCTCCCCCTGTCCCTGTCAATCCCATGCTCTGCACTTCGTGGGTTCTTGCCTGGGGGCTGAGACCTGTCCTTGCAGAACTCAACTGCACAATGGAGATTTTAATTCAGAGAGGGTGGTGAGACTTTCTTCTTTGCCCTCTTCTTCCTATGATACAAAACCCTCTTAACCCCACCACAGTCTCTGCTTTCAGCCATTCCCCTCCCTACAGTCTTCTACTGACTCTGTGTGTGTGGCATTTTTGGTTTGTTTATGGCCTTTGCCAGTAAAAAGAAAAGCCCTTCCAGACAGATGGTGGGCACAACTTGTCTCTTGCTTAGTTCTTTCTCGCCAATGTAGATAGCACAATCCCAGTGCTTAGGGAAGAAACGATTCTGGAGAGTTGGCAACAGTGAGCCCAGAGAACAGAACATGATAGTTGGTCAGGACTGTGCGGGATGGCACTGAAGACACAGGGATAGTATTTTCCTGATAATATTGAGATGATTTGGTATTACTTATATTTAAAATCATGACTTTATCTCAGTAGTAGTATTTCATCCATCACACTCTGATCCTACTTGATTCAAAGGCAGGGTCAACTACACATAAATCGTTCTTGACAGAAACTCATCAACATGCCTAGGTAATCTTGTAAGGATTTGCCACTAATTCTGCCTAGCAATTTATATTCTATGAGATTATTATATAGACTTAGGAGAATATTTTTTTAATGTCTGACAATGATTTTAAGACTCTTTTGAAAATCTGTTCAGCTTTACAACATAAATATATTTTGGATGCATTGTAAATATTGTGTGTTTTAAACACATCAGGTAAGACTAAAATTTCCCCTTTGCATAGCTAACGGATATTTTCATCAGCTGTTGATAAGTTTCAGAGAAACAGTTAAATTGTAACATTTTAAAAATTGTATTTTATAAATGTTGCGGATATTGGAAATATATTTAGAGATGATAATGCTTGACTACCTCAGTTTATTTTAGTGTAAAAATAAGCTAAAATTACCTGAAGGTATAAGAATTTTTAACACAAAATCTCAAAAAGTCATTAATAAATCAGGTAAAGTTGTTATGAAGGACCGTCTAATGAATTAGTGATGATTTAACCTTTCATGACCCTAAAGTGCCATTAAGAACGTCAAGTCCCAAACAAAACCAAAAGTGATTGGGAAGATCATGCTCTCTCACTTACCCTGGAGCTATGTTTATACATCAAAGTTATTTCTCTCTTAACTTTGCATTGTGTGGGTCTTTTCTGTTGTTTCCTCCTCCCATTTTCTGAAGGAATCAGCTTTGCAAAAAGTAATGCCACTGAATAAACAACTAAAAACTACTTAATTTTTTTTTATTCTGAAAGAAGAGGTTAATCCATACTAAACAAAGGTTTCATACTATGAACTTGGAAGAAACCCTTGTGATCATCTAGTCACATATGGATTTTTCATCCGTATGACTGCTGTGAATGAATTCCTTTGTGAACTAGAGCTATCTTTTTGAAGAAAACTCCAGTCAGCAGTATTTATTCAAGCTTTAATTCAAGCTCTACAAGTGCAGCATGTAGTTCCTCATTCATATGTGCCTGAAATATGTACCTAAAGACTGATGAGATTTCTCTTATTACCTCATCCATCACAGCTGAAATTCTCTCTTACGTCAGAATAAATTGAAGTGTTATGAATTGGACCTGGTGCAAGAAGCAAATCTGAATGCCCTTGTGTGTATGCATATATGTGTAAATAGATTTAAAAAAAAAAATAAATTAAAAGCCAGACTTTTTTGCCTATCTTCTTGTGTGGTTCCAATTAAATGAAGACAAAGGCAACTGAATCTTCAAATGGTGTTTCTGTATTCAAGGATGATGGCAGCAGTGAAGATCTGCAGTATCCCTCCGCTTCAGTCTTGGCAACAAGTTCAAAACGGAAGTCGGAGAATGAGAGTGGATCAGCTGTGCATAATGTGGACAAGCAAACAGGCATCTCCCCCTCCCTGGGTAATGCTTTGGAGCACATTGTGGAGCAGCTGGATGTTTTAACTCTGGTAAGTATGCAATAACAGATAACGCTTGCAGTAACGACACTGTCAATAGGCAAAAAAACCCAGGAAGCATCTTCATAAATGAGTGTATTAAAGTCTATGGGGTTATTTTGGAAAGTTGTATGGTCAAGTGCCTGTTTTGGTTTTTTCCTTTCAGCAAATATTGATCGCGTGTATTGTGTTTGCTAAAGTGAAGGCTTCCTGCTACGTAATCATAAAGATTATTGATGTATTTTTAACTCTGGAGGAAAAGAGTCACTATCTTTCAGTAGTGAGATCTAGCGTAGATTTGCCAGAAGCCGCTTGTTTAGCAGACATTGTCAGATTCCAGCTTGAAGAGTCATGCATTAGCAGGGGACAAACAAAGTAAATTGGCAATGTACCATTAAATCCCTTTTCAAACTTGGTGTTCAAGGTGTTGGCTTAGGTAGGAGTGGAATAATTCCTAGTGTCAGTGAAACTGCACAAATAATAGCCTCAGTCAGTGACTGAGTCACTTGTTTGCAAATGCTCAATACTTCTTTTTAGTAATCCAGATTTAGCCAATCTATGTTTTAAGATACTACTCTGTAATATATTAACATTAAACCAAATCAAAATGAAGTGGCTAAGGTGGGGGGGGTTTGCGTTCTTTTGCAATATATATATAGTATATTTTTTCTCACTTTGTTTTTTGGTAGATGCCTTAGAAATTTCTTTTAGGTTTTTGGAAGACATCATTTGGGGTCACTAAAGATGGCTGGTTTTCTATTGAAATATGGATGTAACTTTCACATAGTATTTCAGAGTAATTTATATATACATGTATATATTTCTTTCAGAGAAAAAATATTGTGAAAACAATTTAAAACCTTTAGACAGTCTCCATAGACACAAAGCCATTATTTTTAAATACAGTTGTAAATAGTGGAACAGCTAAGGAAAAGCATCTTAGGATATTTTTTCCTGTTGAGTGAAAATTATTTTTCTTATGTTACTATGTTGCACACTTTTATAATACTGTGTGTTGAAATTATTGTCCTCTTCATGCAGACTATTTCAATCCTGGAACAACGTCTGACTTTGACTGAAGATAAATTGAAAGAATGCTTAGAAAATCAGCAAAAAATGTTACTTCAGGGAAGACAGGAAGAATAAAAGATGAAAACAAACTGTATTGATGAATAAGTTTCATATATTCACAGGGAAGTTATAAATGTTACTTCATTGGATTTTGCCATAAGCAAAAAAAAATCCTCCTTTTCTAAGAAGTCAATGTAATAAAAACAGAAGAAAAAAATATACAACACATTTTAAACATTGGTAGCAAGCTGGTATTCCAGTTATATATTTAATAAAGTGTAGCCCAGCCAAAAATAATATTTTCTAAAATCATTCCCATTGAATGTTACAGGACTCTTATTTCAACCTAATAAGATCTTTGAATATGACTAAGCAACAAACTTTGTCTTTTTAGATTAACAGCAAATATTGTGGAAGTGCACTATGCAGGTTTTTTAACTCAGGTAAGGATTGTGAAAATAATGCTCTTTGTGCTAAGGCAACATTACTCAAGCACCTAAGTTAAGTAAGACCTAATTAGCCCTAACTCCAAAAATGCCAGAGGTTTTCTTTCTCCCTTATGTATTCTCAAGTATTTTACCAAAAAGTAGTGACAGTTACTCTATATCTTCTAAAAATGTTGATGATTGCAAGATGTAGTGTAAAAACTTTTAGCTGCAAATATGAAAAAGAGGTCACTTAAACTTTGAAACTATAATTGCATCTGTGTGAATTCAGCTGCAAGACTGATGCAGTCAAGCACTTCTGCTTATCTCATCCCCAGCAAAATTCATTTTTTCACATTTAGAAGAATAAAAATCAGCCTTTTACTTCTGATGTATATATTTGAACCAAATGCAAAATGATGCAAAATCTATATAATAAATACAAAAGATTCTCATCCTCCAAGGACTTCCACAGGTGCTCAAGCTTTGCATGCTGTGAATGTCCCCTTTGGTTAATGCATTATGAATGAAGACATAAATCAAGAAAGACTTTGCAATGTATGATTTTGGTTTTATTTTTAATAAAAATGCAATTTTTAGAAAGACAATTGTAGGTCCTGTTTTTATTAGAAAACATCTATGCTTCTTTTTGTCTACCTATTATTTTTTTAAATGGCAATTGCAGAACACCTGTTTTAAGTCCACAATCAAAACTAGGTAGTCATCCATTTCTGCAGCTTCACATTTTGTATGTTGAAAAATAGGACACTTGAAATTGGGGGAAGCATTTTAATCCAATTCTGCAACTGACTGTATATAGATAGAGCCCATTTCCCAGGCTTAACTTCATTAACATCAATAGAGTTCAGGTTAAGTACAGAAGCTCACTGTGCAAATACTATTGTGGTTAGAACGAAAGCAATGAGCAGTCAATTTTTCTTTTATAACTAACTTCTCATTTTCTCTCATAGTGATCACCTTCAGATAGCCAGACATCACCTCACTTGCTTGGTAAACTTTGAATTTTACCAACAAGTACTACGTATTTTCAGCTCAGTCTTAAGTAATACTGTTTGTCGCAAAGACGCAGTCTCATAAAAATTTTAGATGCAACTATTTCTATGCAACATCCTAGCCACAGAGTTTTTGGAAAGGATGGTCTTACATTTTCCAGTGTAAACAGACTGACCTTTGAGTATGTAATTGTTTATAATGCTATATAAAGGATAATTATGTAAATACTGTCTTCTAGGTCAGATGTACTTTGCTTTGCGCATTTGCAAATACTCTTGTGGTCTTTGCCCACTTGGCTCCATTAGAAGACAGTAGTATCTGTTAAAGTCCTTCACTTGTTTCTTGTTTTCTCTGAGTGGACTATATATATATGTTTTAAATCGGTAGATTTTTTTTTATTAAACTTTTCAGGATTATTTATCAACAAGACTTGGAAATTTCTTTTACTTCTGTATTTTTTAATAAAATCTGCTGAAATTTTCCTTTCTGCCTTAGCCCCTGTCACTAATCCTTCTTCCTTTTCAGTACCTATTATCTGGAGCATTTACTACTTAATCCAGTTTATACCTCTGCTGTTTGTAAGTCTGGTGAATTAATATAACATTTCCAAATTAAGATATGTTGATACTGCAATTCAACATGCATGACACTTGGGATGTCTGTAGAACTAGAGATGGTTGGTTGAGAACAGGATGGATGTATTTCCCTCAAGCTGTGATGGTTCTCCTAAAACACAACCACCACCAGCTAACATGATGTTTCTTTTAAAGGAACATTGATGTGGGCTAGTTATCCCATTTTCTTGATCCATATAATTTCAAATAAAGCTATGGAATAGAAATATGCTTCCTTTAAAAGCACCTGAAGAGGCTGGTTAAACTCACAGAAGCATTTAGTCTAGGGTTTGTGCTCTGGCAAATAACTGATGACTTGACTAATTTGAATTATCTTGTAGAGCTAGAGGAAAACGACTGCTGTTTAGTCTTAGTTGTGCTTCTGGACCATGTAAAAAATAATTGCATAGGTCTTTAAATTATTATGAAAAGTGTTGCAGAGTGCAGTGAAGTACTAAAAATCCATACTTCTAAGCAAGCTGAACCACAAACCTGATGCAGTCCAGGCTTTCCTCAAGCTAAGTTATCCCTCTGATAGTAAATGTAAATAGGCCACCCTGTTGGAGAAAGACAGCTTGCAGCATCAAGGCCAGCTACTGCAAAAATGGCTCAATTACTTATTAAAAAAATAACACCCGTGTCTGAATGACATGGAGTAGATCCCCAAGGTTCATGGGGGAGAGAGAGAAGGTGGCAGCAGGAATAACCTGTCCTGCCAGAGTCGCGGGGAGACTGTCTCTGGAGGAACCCAACTTCAAATTCCTGAAGTGTCAAAGCGTTACGCAGTAGCTGAGCGACTCATCATAGGTGCTTCTGTGGACATTTTGAAACAAAACGCTCTTCCAAATTGAAAGAAATGCTATCAGTTACTACTGTATCTTCAATTTTATTTGTAATTCCTATGAAAGTTTAGTGGAATTTTATCTTGGGCATTCCATAAAGAATGCTGTTGAGGCAATAAAGGTATTTTTCTCAGTTTTTCATTTTGGATGGTAATATGTACTTCCTTTGCAAGCACGTTTAGAGGTTCCTAATTACCACTGTGGGGCAGACACCGAATGGCTGAATGTTGCAGCATTGGACCTTAAGGCACTTCACTTTTTCTTTTGATCTGAACATAGAGGTTTTCAAATATCAGGGCAAAATCAGACTGAGACATCAGTTTATGCCAATAATCCATTGTGCTTTATGGACAAACCTGACAACTCAAATGGTATTCTGAGTTTTCTCTTTTTTATTTTTTGCAGGTTGTTTCATTTTTGGTTTGGGTTTGCTTTTGTTTTTGTTTTTTTTTTTTAAACACACCACTACATTCTCCAAAAATCTCCAGTGTTTACTTTTTACTACTGCTGACGTATTTTTTATAAACTTACGGGTTTGGGAAAACAAGTTCCTGGAGGCAAATGTATCTGAACAACTCCCTCATCTTTGGGGGATTGTTGTTTCTTGCTTTTACATGTGTAAGATAATAATTCATTGTTTCATTATCATTATCTTTATAGTGAGAAACTTAAACTGTAGTCTTAAATTTTGATTAAACTAATCTTCTGGCAGGAGAAATTGTGGTAGAATAGGTTCTCCTCGCCATGTTAGGATGGCCTGAACAGATACCTGTAACATGAGGGATTCGAGAAAGACAACTTCCCACCTTTATTTATTTATTTTATTTAAATAAATAAACATGCTGTATTATATTTAGGGTAAACAGGTGGGGTTTTTTCTTCCTAAAAGTGTTTTCTTCCATTACAGTGTTGCAGAATTATTTTCATTGCCATATCACAGCACAGAACCGCTTTTGAGTTTTCTGCTGAGCGACAGCAGATGTGAATGTATTTCCAAGGACATAGCTTTATGTAACCTGTTTACCTTGTAAGACTTGTAAGAATCAGAAATTCTGTACTCTTTGCCCCAAACAATTAATGAATATGTATGTTCACACTGGATCCAGGAACAGTATGTTTTTGTCAGAGTGCCCCCTCAGGGACTTTTGCACGCTTCGGATGCATAATACAATTGAAGCCGTTTCTTTGTGAGAAAATAGGTTAATGACTTGCCAAAAGGCAGATGTTAATTGGAAAAAGTGCATACAAGTCCTTTCTTTACAATGTGTATGGGTTGCATTTGTTATGACTTGCACCCAAGAACAGGTGCAATTTCAATTGACTCAGCTAACAGGATGTGCTGAGTACGCTCCTCACCAATTTCACCAGAAATTTTAAATCCAGCAGAAAAAAAATGAGTTTCTAAACTAGTCAGTGAGCGATAAGGTACATTTATTACCTGTTACAGAACATATTTATAACTTAGTATTACACTAAAACAACTTAATAATATGAACATAAGGTCTTTGGTTATTTATAGCTATTGAAGAATTTTACTGGTGAACACTGAGGAACCTTCCATGAGACAAAATGTGTCATCCCTTCCAAAATACTTCTTTTGTAAGAGAGTCAGCAGTTCTAGACAAGGTACCACCAGTGTATTTGTAAATGCAACTTAAAGCAAAAAAATTGTTCATTTTCACTGACATGTTGCCTGCCACAAAGCTACATAATCAGATTAAGGTGTTCACCTTGCCTTGCCTCATTTTCCATGTCTTCAGAAGCAAAAATGAATAAAACAAGTGGGAAAAAAAAAATCTGGATGTGTCAGCGTCAGAAGAGCTGCTGTTGCATAGTTTAATAGTTTGATGCCAAGGGTCTCTGGGAATTTCTAGGCTACTCATACATGTCCACTGGACTTTGGTTTGGATCTGTGTGCCTAACCTAACCTTGTCCTTCAAAAGTCACTCTCTCTCACCTGAGGAGGGCTGAGTGCAAAATTCAGCTCTGGGAAACAGCAACAGTCTCAACTGGTACAGGAACATCCAGTTCAGGAATCCCTGGGAGCTTTAGCATTAATGGGGGTACTGAGTCAGCTGGAAACTGGGGCCACACCATTTTCCCATGCCTGTAGCAGGGACCTGGGCATCAGAGGACATGGTGCACTTGCAGAGGCAGGAATGGGCCGAAAAGAAATGCTAAGGGTCTCAATGCCATCTAAATAAAGGATTCTGCGACTCAGACTAGTAGTTAGGTTTGTAAGTCCCCTTATGGCCTGTGTGCTTACAGAGCAGGATAAAACAGAGGGACCCAACTTCTCTTCAAAGCTGCTGAAGAGGAAGCAATTGCCACAAGAGAAGAAGAAAAGACAATCATTAGCTATCTTTTTCATCCTTTTGTGCTTTGTATTGTAATGAAATACTACCTCTGTCTGAAGTTTTTTCCTCCTCCTAATCCCCAGAGGAAATCCCTGCTCCTTTCAGAGAGAGAAAACGTTAGGACAAAGAGAAAGTAGCAGGCACTGCCAGTCCCTGTGCTATAGGGTGTCACTGAAGCCTTTTCTGGCCACAGTGATGAAGCCAAAGGCTTACAGCGCTTATTCCAACACCTGTATCAAATGTCAATTCCCTCGTAACATTCAAAAGATTTATAAGATTCATCAGCAAAGCGTCTGTCCAGCGGTCTGCTGTTTATTGGGACTTTATGAACAAGTGTCATAGTGACAGAAGTCTGCAAAGGTCAAAGCAGTAAAATCCTTTCTCTGATTTCTTCTAAGAAAGGTTCAGGTGAACCATATGCAAAGGGTCCTGCTGCTTCATGCTGCCTTCATCTCGCACATCTCAAAAAGAAACGTTAAGATGCAATGCGCTTGGGTGGTGAGAAGGACAGAATGCTCCCGGCAGCAATCATTCCTCAAGAAGGCACTTGTTGAACATTTTTTAATCATTCTTTTTATTATTGTATTCACCCTATGGTACATGTCGAGAGCACAAGACCCGGGATGTTTGCTAGGGCCTAAAAAGAGCAACCTGAAAGAGAAAGTTGAGACGGTTGCAGATAGTTTCTGACTATATCCAAGTTTCTCACCAATTACTGGGGGTATTCTGTTAAAATTAAGTGATGCTACACCTAAAAATTGATGTTGCATGCAAAAGCAGGGCTTAGTTCTTAATCTGTAAGATCTGACAATTCTTGTACTTCACAAGACCAGCTTTCACTTCTAAGAAAATTGTATAAATGTAATAAGATGCCATTATTTTTCAGTTAAGCAGTGAGTGTAATCAGGCAAAGCATAGTAGATTATAATATTTAATTGTATGTAACCGTACCAAGTGGTTTCAGTCTGCGCTGATGTCTCTCTACAGCTTCATTGCTAAAACAGTGAGCTTTTGTGTAAGCTTCTACAATCTATTCAGTATAGGCCTAGCCTATAAATAGCCACATTATTGAAAGACTATGAGAGGTTCATTAGAGGAGTTTTGGCAGCCTCGTTCGAGCCAGGGCTGATACAGTACCACTCCAAGTTACCGAAGAGGTTCAGCATGTGGGTAACACAGCACGAAGCTGTCCTTTTGGCCATGCAGCAGAGTAGATGCCCCTCCAAGTCCTCCCCTCAATCACCCCAGCTGCAGACTACGTGGCACTTCTTGCTGGCTCCGGGCACAGGTTCCGGAGAACTATAGGCCTGTTAGTCCTAGGGAAGGTTATGGTTCATCTTGAGTGCCATCACACAGCGTGTTCAGGACAACCAGGTGATGAGGCCCAGTCAGCATGGCTTTATGAAAGGCAGGTCCTGCCTGACTGACCAGATCTTCTTCTATGACAAGGTGACCCACTTAGTCGGTGAGGGAAAGGCTGTGGATGTTGTCTACCTGGACTTTAGTAAAGCTTTTGGCACTGTTTCCCACAGTGTTCTCCTGGAGAAACTGGCTGCCCATGCCCATGGCAGGCATACTCTTTGCTGGGTAAAAAACTGGCTGGATGGCTGGACCCAAAAGGTGGCTGGCGACCGGTCACAAGTGATGTTCCCCAGGGCTCAGTGTTGGGGCCAGTTCTGTTTAACATCTTTATCAATGATCTGGACAAGGGGATTGAGTGCACCCTCAGCAAGTTTGCAGATGACACCAAGTTGGGTGGGAGTGTTGATCTGCTTGAGGGTAGGAAGGGTCTGCAGAGGGACCTGGACAGGCTGGATTGATGGGCCGAGGCCAACTGTGAGAGGTTCAACGAGGCCAAGTACCAGGTCCTGCGCTTGGGTCACAACAACCCCATGCAGCGCTACAGGCTTGGGGCAGAGTGGCTGGGAATCTGCTTGGCAGAAAGAGATCTGGGGGTACTGGTTGACAGCCGACTGAGTATGAGCCAGCAGTGTGCCCAGGTGGCCAAGAGGGCGAATAGCATCCTGGCTTCTATCAGAAATGGTGTGGCCAGCAGGACCAGAGAAGTCATTCTTCCCCTGTACTCAGCACTGGTGAGGCTGCACCTCGAATACTGTGTTCAGTTTTGGGCCCCTCACTACAAGAAGGACATTGAGGCACTGGAGTGTGTCCAGAGAAGGGCAGCAAAGCTGGTGAGGGGTCTGGAGCACAAGTCTTATGAGGAACAGCTGAAGGAACTGGGGTTGTTTAGTCCTGAGAAAAGGAGGCTGAGGAGGAGACCTTATCACCCTCTACAACTGCCTGAAAGGAGGTTGTAGTGAGGTGGGGGTCGGTCTCTTCTGCCAAGTAACATGCAATAGGACAAGAGGAAATTGCCTCAAGTTGCGCCAGGGGAGGTTTAGATTAGATATTAGGAAAAATTTCATCACTGAAAGGGTTGTTAAGCATTGGAACAGGCTGACCAGAGAAATGTTTAAGTCCCCATCCCCGGAGGTATTTAAAAGATGGGTAGATGACATGCTTAGAGACATGGTTTAGTAGTGGACAGGTACGGTTGGGCTCGATGATCTTAAAGGTCTTTTCCAAGCAAATGAGTCTATGATTCTATGATTTCTTTCCAAACGAAAGCACAATACATGGGAGCTTGTGGTCACACCGATCTTGTCCCAGCCCAGAGCCAGGATGCAGCCAGGGCGTCTGCCGGGGGCCGGGGCTGCAGGACATCCTGCCCAATGTACCTACCCGCCAGTGCAGGCGCAGCCAGGGAGATTAGTCATCGCAAAATCACACGCAGGCTTAAGTACTTTGCTGACTCAATAGGAAGTCTCTGGCTGAAAGCAGTGGGACTTCTCACATGATTGAAGTTACATGCTGAAAATGTCTTAATCTTGTGCACTGTATTCACATAACTGGAGGGCAAAGAAAGAAAATTTGAATAGCGGCTGATGGCTGTTTTCTTTCAAAGGAACATGGAAAACAAATATAGCCATTATAACTTGAGCTTCTGATTAGTTTAAATGGGTACTTTGCTATTTATTTCACAGCTACCTGTCTTAGAGCCTCCCACTTCTGGCTCTGGAGCTCAGATAAATGAAGAGTATGCAGGACTAAGTCCCCAGTTTGTATGCAGACCTTATCCTGGGGCCTTTTGGGTACTCCTTTGGAGGAGATATGAGAATGAGAGAGGTTTTCAGTAATCATTCAAAACCATAAAAGAGGAAATATCCCTCATTTTGCCTGTTTTCTTTTAAAAGAAAAATGCTCTCAGCTATTCAGCTTTTCCAAGTTGTGCATGTGTTTTCCACATTTCTCTCTTTTTCTCTAAATGATCAAGTTAGTCATTTCAAAGTGAGAGAGTTATGACCTCGTTACATAATCTGAGTATTGGGAGGGAATTACCTGTATTCTATTGTGGAATGGATTTGGGAGGAACAGGGAGGAATACAAAACTAAGAATATTTGAAAAATGCTATTGAGAGTGAAAAAATGATGGACACAGTAAAATCACTCTATCCTCACCCAGCATCTCACCATTCCTTTTACATTTGTGTATGTTGTAGGGTAACAAAGCTGAGCCTTCAGCACTCATTGTGAAAACAAAATCAGACTGAAATGCCCAAGGCCGCATTTTTAAGATTGGCCCCCTATAAGGAGTCACTTACAAAACTATGTATAATGTAGCCCATTAATCACACAACCAGTTTCTTTCTTCTATTTTTTTTTTTTTTTTAAGGAACTATTATGCCATACTAAACACTGGTTGGGAGGTTTCCAACAGCACAGGTTTTTGTCAGAGAATGCCGATTTGTCGTAAGCAAAATGTTTCGCAGAAGCGTCTCTGTTTGGATGAACTTCCGATGAAACACAGGCAGGTTTCCATCACAAGCCCGCCTGATTTCCTGCCAGCTTGCCTGGAAGCTCTCCAGGCTCCACAGCTCTGGGACAGCTCCGGACTGAACCTGTGATTCTTCCTGACTTCTTTTTTTGAATTTTTTTTTTTTTTTTTTTTTTTTT